>CANNZV010002596.1:0-91725 GCA_947561585.1 Caprella mutica | reverse complement strand
ATCACAGTGACTCTTTTCTCTGATAGTACATCATCACAGTAACTCTTTTCTCTGATAGTACATCATCGCAGTGACTCTTTTCTCTGATAGTACATCATCACAGTGACTCTTTTCTCTGATAGTACATCATCGCAGTGACTCTTTTCTCTGATAGTACATCATCACAGTGACTCTTTTCTCTGATAGTACATCATCACAGTGACTCTTTTCTCTGATAGTACATCATCACAGTGACTCTTTTCTCTGATAGTACATCATCACAGTGACTCTTTTCTCTGATAGTACATCATCACAGTGACTCTTTTCTCTGATAGTACATCATCACAGTGACTCTTTTCTCTGATAGTACATCATCACAGTGACTCTTTTCTCTGATAGTACATCATCACAGTGACTCTTTTCTCTGATAGTACATCATCACAGTGACTCTTTTCTCTGATAGTACATCATCACAGTGACTCTTTTCTCTGATAGTACATCATCACAGTGACCCTTTTCTCTGATAGTACATCATCACAATGACTTTTCTCTGATAGTACATCATCACAGTGATTCTTTTCTCTGATAGTACATCATCACAGTGACTCTTTTCTCTGATAGTACATCATCACAGTGACTCTTTTCTCTGATAGTACATCATCACAGTGACTCTTTTCCTCTGATAGTACATCATCACAGTGATTCTTTTCTCTGATAGTACATCATCGCAGTGACTCTTTTCTCTGATAGTACATCATCACAGTGACTCTTTTCTCTGATAGTACATCATCGCAGTGACTTTTTTCTCTGATAGTACATCATCACAGTGACTCTTTTCCTCTGATAGTACATCATCACAGTGACTCTTTTCTCTGATAGTACATCATCACAGTGACTCTTTTCTCTGATAGTACATCATCACAGTGACTCTTTTCTCTGATAGTACATCATCACAGTGACTCTTTTCTCTGATAGTACATCATCACAGTGACTCTTTTCTCTGATTGTACATCATCACAGTGGCTCTTTTCTCTGATAGTAAATCATCACAGTGACTCTTTTCTCTGATAGTACATCATCACAGTGACTCTTTTCTCTGATAGTACATCATCACAGTGACCCTTTTCTCTGATAGTAAATCATCACAATGACTTTTCTCTGATAGTACATCATCACAGTGATTCTTTTCTCTGATAGTACATCATCGCAGTGACTCTTTTCTCTGATAGTACATCATCACAGTGACTCTTTTCTCTGATAGTACATCATCACAGTGACCCTTTACTCTGATAGTACATCATCACAGTGACCCTTTTCTCTGATAGTACATCATCACAGTGACTCTTTTCTCTGATAGTACATCATCGCAGTGACTTTTTTCTCTGATAGTACATCATCACAGTGACTCTTTTCTCTGATAGTACATCATCACAGTGACTCTTTTCTCTGATAGTACATCATCACAGTGACTCTTTTCTCTGATAGTACATCATCACAGTGACCCTTTTCTCTGATAGTACATCATCACAATGACTTTTCTCTGATAGTACATCATCACAGTGATTCTTTTCTCTGATAGTACATCATCGCAGTGACTCTTTTCTCTGATAGTACATCATCACAGTGACTCTTTTCTCTGATAGTACATCATCACAGTGACCCTTTACTCTGATAGTACATCATCACAGTGACTCTTTTCTCTGATAGTACATCATCACAGTGACCCTTTTCTCTGATAGTACATCATCACAATGACTCTTTTCGCTGATAGTACATCATCACAGTGATTCTTTTCTCTGATAGTACATCATCGCAGTGACTCTCTTCTCTGATAGTACATCATCACAGTAACTCTTTTCTCTGATAGTACAACACTAATTATATATTATCAATAATTTAAGTAATTAAAATTTTAGGTATTAGTTGATACTAAATATATGTAGGATAGTATATAGTAACTAGTGTACTTTCTCGTTAAAAATGACGGGTTTTCAGTAGTATTAATAATGTAGTAACTTAATGATCCACACACGGTCCGTGTTTTCAGGTTTGGTCATTTATTGATTAACTTCTATTTTAATATGCCCTGCAATGTTAAAATAGACTGATATATTTGATAGATGAAATACATTGAAAAATAAATAAAAACCTAAGATTATATATGATATAATGTCATTATATTGCCTATAGTGATAGGTATATAAATATTTTCACAACAGTCTTTATTTTTATTTTATTTTGTTTTTGTTTAAAAAGACAATATTTTTCCATTAAAAACAGTCTTTATTGAATGTAGAGAAATAATCGTAATGCATGCGCTTTTGAAGAAAATAAATAAAATATGATTTTGTTATTGAAGTCATCAAATTCAATTCAAATTATTTACATCAGAATAATTTGGTATCCATGCTACTATAGCTGCTTCAAGCGTATTATTTAGGTAGTGAGTAGGACAGACAGAAGCCACACTTATTTATGATAGATCTTTAAAAATAATTAGTCGATACTTCAATAGACATAAATCCATTGCTTTCTTTGTAAGAGTTTATATCTCTCTCATCTCGGTGTTTATTTTTCCGCGTAATAAAATTTCCATTCGACTTCTTATTCACTCAAGTCGCTCTAAAAACAAAGCGGACGTATTAGGTTGATGAAACACATAAATTTTAGCGGCACAAAGGCCGCCCCACGCAAATATTATTATGAACTCTGAATTAAAATGAGAAGACTAATGGCGAGGCTATTAGTTAGTGTTTTTCTGCACCATTTGCTCCTTTCTCAGTCTAGGGGATATGGAATTTTCTTTTCGGTTAGCTTCCACTTACTGCTAATGGCTGAATTTTCTTTTGCTAAATTTACCTCAAGTTTTGATGGTTATTGTTCTGTGAAGAAATTCACGCCTCAGTTTTTGCAACCGAGACACTATTAGCATTTTTACATGCCGTACTTTTCTAATATTAGGCTCCAATGTTCTTATATGATATTATATATTGGTTGTCTTTTCTTGAAAATTAGTTAAGATAACTGACTCTCATCTATATAAATTAAATTTATGATATTCTGATTAAGAATAGTTGATTATATAGTGCCTATCATATTATTATATAAGTTACTATTAACTTTATTAATACTGATGAATTAATTATCATTGAAACTAATCAACCTAAACTTATTTTTTTTAATGAATTATATACATTTGTCATGACCAATATTACCTGTTCAAATTTACAGCACAGAAATATTGACTAGTGAAGCAAAGAAGATTTTTTTGTCCTATAATTCAGATTTTTAATTTTATCTGGAATTATTGGTGATTTTGCTGCCCAAAGGTGGATCTGCTTGGCTCCGTCATTTTTCACCAGTGCCGGTAAGTTCACTTCACTCTAATTTCTGTCGTAGAAATGCGCCTCAGCCAATCACAGATGGCGAGACAATTAACTGATCGGCAGGCGGTCTTTCATCTCATATTTTCAGTTGCCAAATCAAAATTATCGTCTCGATTAATTTGGAGCTCATCGATGATTGATATTGGCAGTAAATACCTGGAAGATGAGGAGAATTTATCAATTCTTTGGGAGATATTATGAAGCCCAAGATTTTGTAATGAAAAAAACTCGTCCTTCCTAGAATATCTACTGGGCATTTCTTTGGAAATTTCAGAGCGAGACAGAATCCATCATTTTTTCAACAGATATTCAAGAAATATATCGATTTGGCGGCCTGAAATAATGAGGACTGACGTTAGAATAGGTACTTTATCAGAGAATAACAATAGATAAGTTCAAGAAGGAACTTAATTACTTTAGAAATTTAAATCCCAAGAAACTAATTTGCAAAGAAATTTCATGCGGTACCTCTGAAGTTGATCTTATATTTAGGGTTAAATGAATAGTTTCTTAGTGTTTGGTCAATAATTATTAAAATGTGAAGGAGAGAAGTTTCAAAAATGTGGATTCGTTTTCTCCCTTTTCATAAATAATAAATACAACTGTTAATGTAGTACCTATATTACATTAGGCAGCGGGAAAACTAACAAAACTGAATTCTGAAAATTGACATTTGATTACAATAGAAAAGTAATCACAAAATACTCCAAATGAAACTGTGAAAGCTGCCTAATTGTCATCTAAATATCACATTGATTCAATACTAGTGTCCGCTAAACTCATCACTGATTATAGCACAGTATCTATTTTCAACAGCTGGCTACCCTACCAGTGACATTTCGTTACTATTTCGTACACTTCGCATAGGCACTTTATGATATTTTAACTCCTTTTTGAAGTTTGTAATCCATACTCAATAGGTAAATAATGTTAATTAAGCAGTTCTATTAGGGAAAGTAAAAAAGAAACTACAATGAGTTATAGGGCAGATTTGAATAACGCCATAACATTGTATAAGAGCTGAAGCTTCCACCCAAGAATAAATAAAGCTTAACCAGCGTAGTACTTATTATTATCCTTCTATACGTAACGTAATTTTGTCTCAAGTAATTATTTTAGCGTCAATGTGGTACCGCCACCTGTAATGACTTAATGGAACATGAATATAATTTTCACATGAAACAATTTTACATATGATACATAAACCATTATCAATTAATGTTATGAAATATTGCGGTTATAATCACTGCTTTTTCAGAGAAAATAGGGATTTTCTAAGAAGTTTTGTCGATAGTCCGATAGATGGCATTTTATTTTGATTACGTAATGTTAGCTTATTTTCATTAATAGGCAATAACTAGTAGAATTCTAGAGTCATATTTACTAACTAATAACATATTTCTAGAATTAGTATATTTATAAATAACACTCGTTGTTAAGTTGTACGATTTATCATTAAATAGCCCATTATCAAATTATATTACTTTTCCTTAATAATCATTATTTAGAAGAACGAAATAAGTCAAATTACTCAATTAATTACGCTAATTCTATTAAAAAACATAGTAAATGTTTGACCAGTTAGTGATGTATGTAAAGACAGAAGATATTGAGTTCTATTTTATTTGAAAGATTCTTTACTGATATTTAAATTATATCAATGATTCATTAATAATGCTGTTATTGAATGAAAATAAGAAAAATTGGGATTGTCAGTGAATTTTGAAAGTGTTAGTGAGACTTTAAACGGAGCTGAGTTTCAGATACAATAAAATCGTCAATAATATTAATCTTTCATGCTAATTTTCACTTCAATTATGTTTCTCATCAATTATCTGAGAAACTGAATTGTTTCTCTTTTCGTAACATATTATCATTATTTGTATTCTTTGAGACACACTAATACAAAACTTTTCTCAGAAAGCTGGAGTGTAACTTTCTATATGGAGCCACTTTCCTTCGACTGCTTCTTCAAAGTCTTTAGTAATTATTTGTTCCTTCCATTGTTACGCTATATTACTAATTTAACGACTGCTCCGAAGCAGTCGTTATTATTTTAACCGGTGATGTACGATAGTGAAAAAATGTATACTTCGCTGAATAATATGAATATTCTTTTGAATACACCCTGATAATAATTATTGGTGTGGCAATTGTCTGGGTGGCAATAATAATTGTCCTAGCACCATATATTCCTATTAATTTTCAATGTCTTTATATCCTCATTGGAGAAGCCATTCAAATAATATACATTTAATTTAACAAATATTATCTACCTTAGTTGATTTATAGTTTCTAAATTCTTTCCGAGCTGTCATGATGTGAAAAAAATTCATCAATAATGCAATTATTTAATTCTATATCATTATATCATATGATTTGATAATCTCTCAGAACTCATCTATAATATCCTATAAGTATCTCCCCTCATTCTCTAAACTTGTGAATTACAGGATGAAACTTGCCTTTAAGTTGCTCTTATTTTTGGGAGGTGCAATAGAGAAACTAAGTTCCCGCAGACAGTCTGCCATTCTTCTTGTTTGCAAAGAAAAATATCTCTTTTGGATGAACGCGTCCCATTGAAAGCCTCAAAAGAATTCATTAAGAGGATCCCTGTCACTTTAATTTATGAACAGAACTGTCATTAGACATCTCAAAAGTTGGAATATATTGTCTCAATTTAGTAATTTACCTTAAATAAATAATGAAATGTAATTATATGTATTCCAATCATCCACTCATGGAAACGATTTTAAATTAGGTTAATCTATTTACACAATTTAAGCACTTTGTGTTACAGTTAAAATACTTTTATATACAGTAGTAGGGAATATGTTATTCGAAAAGCTAGACTTATTTATATAATGTAAAAAACCTAATCTTTGTAATTTAGAGAGTATATACGTTCTAGAGCAAGAAAATAACAGTGGGTTTTTGTTGTCGTCTAGTTTGATTCTTCAAGTTTGGACGTGTTTGGTGTAAACATTCACCACTTTTGACTGATCACATCTAACTGCCAGTTGCGTGTGGGGGGTAACTTGTCTAAAACGTGATAGATCACCCAGACTTTTAGCGGAACAAGAGGGAAAACTAACTGTCGTCATGACCTGATACATTGCGTCAACTTGGTATTCCGAAAGTTATTTTTCTAACTGAAAGTATTTATTTATAAGAACAAATAGCTATACTTAAACAGATTGAATTGTGTATTATATTTATATTCATTATCTATCTAGCATTGAAATTGAAAGTACATGTGGAAATTAAAATCTCTTTCAAGTAGCTTTGTTAAATTTATTTTTTGAGAGTTTATAAATGCCAATTGAATGATTGTGCCGTCACTATATTCCGTTCCGCAGCTTAATTTCTATTGGGTGAAATAAAGTCAGAGATCAGAGTGACGGACACTCCAAAATAACTTCTCTACACCAGTGAATTTCTCAATAGCCAAGTGGAGAGGACCAAGGAAACCAATATCGGACATATTTGCCCCTCGATCACTTTGATCCAATTTTCAGGCTACTTTCTCGGACAGCATTCGAATTGGAACCAATCTCCATTCGTCTTAAAAACTCTATAGCTGATGAATATTTACTAAAATAGCCATTTCATATAAACTTATTGAGCAGTTATTGTATTTCATGTAATTATTGATGCATAGTTAATAATTATATGAATGCACAACTTTAACTTAGATTTTTAAATATCCATATTTTTTGCGTTGTATATAACAATATAGGTAACTCTGTAAAATAAATATCGAGATAGAGCTGCAAAAATAATTTGGTAAAAATGAAGGTTAATAAGAAAATTCGAGAATTACCTGTACAATATAATCAATTTAATTATGAGGGTTTCCAAAATTTTAAAAATCATTTGATACAAAGTTACTACTTTTAAGTAGTTATTTAATTTATAGAATAGTACTTAACTCACATTAATACTAATATAATATTATGCTCATCGTTCTCATTTTCACTAAAATCTTAAATAATTCAAGTACTCGAGATCTATTCTTTAAATGTCCAATTTTGGATTTTCTTTTCAATTTGAATGTGTAAAGAGAAAAGTTACTCTGAGTACCAAACTAATTTATTATTTGCCGAAAGACATTCTTCGAATACTTTATATATCCGAACAACTCAAAGGATATTAGCATATATTTTGGATCATGTTAAAGACTGCTTACCGAAACATATTCACATTACTAATTTTAATAAATTTCTAATTATACAAACATAATTAAAGGCCAAAATTTATTCTTATTATATGCACTCCTTTGCAATTTACCAAATTGCGCAATCACAACTGTGAGGTACGCGTTTTTAATCCTGGACCGCCCAGAGTGCTTGAAAGGCCCGGTCGTGTTTGAAATGTTGATGCGTAGTTTAAAACTAATTGACTTGAGTTGTTTAACGCCGTGACTTTCATTGTCTGTGACGTATTTAAATATCAGTGAAAATAATGCAATATGTTTTGAAATAGTTTGTTATATATAATTTTTGATCAGGTAGTCCAGATGAACCCAGTGAAGTACAACCGCTGATGTGTCACATTTTGCGCTACAGAAATATTTGCTAGTTTTGGTGTAAATAAAAATGTGTGCGACAGCGCATGTATTTCAATCGTGTCCAGATTTCCGCAGGTTAATAAATTATAAAAGTAGAAATCTGTATTCCATCCGAACCGGGACTCTTAGGCACTCCGGTCGTTCAGGGTTAAAAATGCGCAGCGCCCTCTCGAGATTGTGCAATACGGTAAATTATGCAGAACATATATACTATTCAGTGTTCTGAACATTGACGAATGGTAGCATTTACAAACCCAATTACTATAATGAATTCAATGTTAGAATTTAATTACTCACCAATCAGTTTAATTAACATATTCTTTGCCAAACTAATGACTATTTCATTAGCAGAAAGAACAGTCATTCTAATCTGCAATTATTAGGTACCACTAAATTAAAACAATGACAGAAGCTCTTCATATGAACTCAGTATAATTAACACAGAAGTATGATTCATTACAATTATTTTCTTTTAATCATTCTTAATCAGTAATTAAATCACGCTAATAATTATTGTATTTTTATACTTAAAAATGCTAAGGGATTTATATTTTGAAATTCACTATTTTAAATTACATTCATTAACACTGCACCAAAGAACTATTAAATATTTCTTTGAAATTATTTCTTAGTCATGTATATAATCCAAATTATTTTTCCGACCAAGTTGCAAAATGGCCACAGCTCATGACTAGAGAAAAGCTATTTCGAGGGGAAAAAAATAAGGCCAAATATAATTTTTAACAAGAAAAAAATAAATATTTATTTGAAACTAAATTCCATGTGACTTTAAATATATGGGATATAATTTAGTATTTAATTGCATATATTGTGAATGGTTTTATTGCTTGTAATTGTACAGTGTAATGATATTGTACAGTGTAATGATATTGTACAGTGTGATGATATTGTACAGTGTAATGATATTGTACAGTGTGATGATATTGTACAGTGTAATGATATTGTACAGTGTGATGATATTGTACAGTGTAATGATATTGTACAGTGTAATGATATTGTACAGTGTGATGATATTGTACAGTGTAATGATATTGTACAGTGTAATGATATTGTACAGTGTAATGATATTGTACAGTGTAATGATATTGTACAGTGTAATGATATTGTACAGTGTAATGATATTGTACAGTGTAATGATATTGTACAGTGTAATGATATTGTACAGTGTGATGATATTGTACAGTGTAATGATATTGTACAGTGTAATGATATTGTACAGTGTAATGATATTGTACAGTGTGATGATATTGTACAGTGTAATGATAGTGTACAGTGTAATGATATTGTACAGTGTAATGATATTGTACAGTGTAATGATATTGTACAGTGTGATGATATTGTACAGTGTGATGATATTGTACAGTGTGATGATAATGTACAGTGTAATGATATTGTACAGTGTGATGATATTGTACAGTGTAATGATATTGTACAGTGTAATGATATTGTACAGTGTGATGATATTGTACAGTGTAATGATATTGTACAGTGTGATGATATTGTACAGTGTAATGATATTGTACAGTGTAATGATATTGTACAGTGTAATGATATTGTACAGTGTGATGATATTGTACAGTGTAATGATATTGTACAGTGTGATGATATTGTACAGTGTAATGATATTGTACAGTGTAATGATATTGTACAGTGTAATGATATTGTACAGTGTAATGATATTGTACAGTGTAATGATATTGTACAGTGTGATGATATTGTACAGTGTAATGATATTGTACAGTGTAATGATATTGTACAGTGTAATGATATTGTACAGTGTGATGATATTGTACAGTGTAATGATATTGTACAGTGTGATGATATTGTACAGTGTAATGATAGTGTACAGTGTAATGATATTGTACAGTGTAATGATATTGTACAGTGTGATGATATTGTACAGTGTAATGATATTGTACAGTGTAATGATATTGTACAGTGTAATGATATTGTACAGTGTGATGATATTGTACAGTGTAATGATATTGTACAGTGTGATGATATTGTACAGTGTAATGATAGTGTACAGTGTAATGATATTGTACAGTGTGATGATAAAGTACAGTGTAATGATATTGTACAGTGTGATGATAAAGTACAGTGTAATGATATTGTACAGTGTGATGATATTGTACAGTGTAATGATATTGTACAGTGTAATGATATTGTACAGTGTAATGATATTGTACAGTGTGATGATATTGTTCAGTGTAATGATATTGTACAGTGTGATGATATTGTACAGTGTGATGATATTGCACAGTGTAATGATATTGTACAGTGTAATGATATTGTACAGTGTGATGATATTGTACAGTGTAATGATATTGTACAGTGTGATGATATTGTACAGTGTAATGATATTGTACAGTGTAATGATATTGTACAGTGTAATGATATTGTACAGTGTAATGATATTGTACAGTGTAATGATATTGTACAGTGTGATGATATTGTACAGTGTAATGATATTGTACAGTGTGATGATATTGTACAGTGTAATGATATTGTACAGTGTAATGATAGTGTACAGTGTAATGATATTGTACAGTGTGATGATATTGTACAGTGTGATGATATTGTACAGTGTAATGATAGTGTACAGTGTAATGATATTGTACAGTGTAATGATATTGTACAGTGTGATGATATTGTACAGTGTGATGATATTGTACAGTGTGATGATATTGTACAGTGTGATGATATTGTACAGTGTAATGATATTGTACAGTGTGATGATATTGTACAGTGTAATGATAACTTCAATGCAGATGGTGACTATTTAATTCTTACTTTAATTATCAGTTGATGAAGCAACAGAAATGCTATGACAGAAAGTAATTAAAGCACAGACTGAAATGACCTCTGGTGAGTCACCTTATTGTTAATAATAACCTTTAGTGAGTCACCTTATTGCTAATAACCTTTGGTGAGTCACCTTATTTCTAATAATAACCTTTGATGAGTCACCTTATTGTTAATAATAACCTTTGGTGAGTCACCCCATTGTTAATAATAACCTTTGGTGAGTCACCTTATTGCTAATAATAACCTTTAGTGAGTCACCTTCTTGTTAATAATAACCTTTGGTGAGTCACCTTATTGCTAATAATAACCTTTGGTGAGTCACCTTATTGCTAATAATAACCTTTAGTGAGTCACCTTCTTGTTAATAATAACCTTTGGTGAGTCACCTTATTGTTAATAATAACCTTTGGTGAGTCACCTTATTGTTAATAATAACCTTTGGTGAGTCACCTTATTGTTAATAATAACCTTTGGTGAGTCACCTTATTGCTAATAATAACCTTTAGTGAGTCACCTTATTGTTAATAATAACCTTTGGTGAGTCACCCCATTGTTAATAATAACCTTTGGTGAGTCACCTTATTGTTAATAATAACCTTTGGTGAGTCACCTTATTGTTAATAATAACCTTTGGTGAGTCACCTTCTTGTTAATAATAACCTTTGGTGAGTCACCCCATTGTTAATAATAACCTTTAGTGAGTCACCTTATTGTTAATAATAACCTTTGGTGAGTCACCTTATTGTTAATAATAACCTTTGGTGAGTCACCTTATTGTTAATAATAACCTTTGGTGAGTCACCTTATTGCTAATAATAACCTTTGGTGAGTCACCTTATTGCTAATAATAACCTTTGGTGAGTCACCTTATTGCTAATAATAATCTTTGGTGAGTCACCTTATTGCTAATAATAACCTTTGGTGAATCACCTTATTGCTAATAATAATCTCTGGTGAGTCACCTTATTTCTAATAATAACCTTTGGTGAGTCACCTTATTGCTATAATAATAACCTTTGGTGAGTCACCTTATTGCTAATAATAATTAACCTTTGGTGCGTGTGTTATATTATTCACCTTATGCCGCTTCACACCAATAATAACCTCATTAGCAATAATGTGCTAGCAGGTAATTACAATTTACATGCCGTGCTGTTTGTTATTCGTGATGATTTTTTTAACTTATTGAAATCGATAATTCAACTTCACACTTCAATATTTCATATCACGGTACGAAGTCTGTGATCGCTATTTATTTATTTATTGTTATTGTTCATTAGTTATATGTCTTTTAAATATTTAATATCACTATATCGATATATATGTGTCGCATGCTATGTCAATTTCTATTGTTATTTCACTGATTACTATATTATATCTTCGCAAATTGCGGAAAGTAATGATTTAGGCAGCATTAATTTGTCATCTTGTTATTTGCATAACTCAAAAATGTTCAACCAAATTGTCTGCAATTTGGTGGGACGACTGTTTCTTATCTAGGAACCACTTTATTAGATTTTTGGAACGAACATGTTCAAGGTCAATGTCATTTATAAGCGACGGCGAAGGTATGCGCTCTACAAGTGCCCGTCATCTAATTGTGTTATATATTAGAAGCGACTCTTGTTTAGGTTGTCAATTATCAGGTCTTATAGTTTAGGGGAGACAAGGAAATGCAAAGTGAACCAAGATTCTTTGTTAAAATATGCCTATGGAGATAATAATTATCTTCCCCTACATCCGCACTCTATTTCAGTTGCTAGTCCTATATGGTTGAGACCATGGTATAATAACTCTTTTATTAGACATACTACAGCCAACAGGATCTAATAACAAATTGAAATTGATTGGATTAATGTTCTGAACTATGAAATAGTATTTCATTTCATGTAGTTCTGCAATTAATGATAACAGTCTAGGCTTTGTAGGGTGAAGATATAATTTAAACATTGAAATATTAAGTTATAAGTTATCCCACTTTTTGTGAGATACGGAAAGACTAATTGGCCATTACTGAGGTTAATACAATTGCTCTCATTGCAGTTGACCATTTTTGAAGTAAGAAACTATATCTAGTGGGCTTGATTTGGAACTTAGATGGAGATCATGAAAAATTTGTTCAGTTGGTGGATCAGCTGCTTTATTTCGTATTTAGTACCAAGTCGTCAGGCAAGCTAAGCCTTGTTAGCCAGTCATCTTGACTACGAGTTATAAGAAGGAAATATTAACAAGCGAATCTCAGGTTTGGAGATTACGATCTCCTGGAAGCTGTAGGCCATTGCAAAATGAAGCTCTCTCAACTGTGTCTTGTGATGTATATCTGGGTTAAGCCTCTCCTTGTTTTGTAATAGAGGTATATATAGGTAATTGGTTATAATTGTACTAATTCTTATTTAACCTCTTCGCGCCGATCTTTTTCTGAGCCCTGTGTTACATTTTATTAGTATTTTTGCCGCTTCAAGGCATTTCTGAGACATTTAAGCCCATTGGTATGTAAATGAAATTAGGTACATGGTTCGTATTTTCCTAATCGACGCGAATGGGTAAAGTAATTTAAAACAGAACCATGTTCTCGAATGTTTATTGTTTTGTTCTTAAAAGTCATTAAATTAACCTTTAGTAATTTTGTGTTCCTTAATTCAGTATAATAATAAGTTTACTATAAATGTTTCATTTCATTTGTAAATTCTTGAATTAATTACAACTTTGTTGAATTTTAAATTTTATTCACGATTAAAGCGAACCCACGTTAAATAGTGTTGATTAATTTGTTACCTCAGACCTTGAATAAATTAGAAAAAGAACTTATGAACAATGAAGATAATTACTTGAACCAAAGAAAATCGCTCCAGAACATCACTTAGAGTTAATTGTACCCAATTAACAGTACTGTAATATTTAAGAGAAAATTTAATTGAACTTGGATTATCTATTTAAACTATCACATATTGTATTTCACGCAGGCGGATGTTAGACGACGTGTTGTCAATAGGCTCCTCCATAGTCTCATTTAGAATTGAGCTAATGATCTAAATTACCGTTAAAATAAGCTATCAATAAATATAATATCTCAAAGATATTCAATTTAATTTTTCTGGTTCTAAACAATTCGTTCTCCGAAACTCCATCCCAGTAATCATGTAATACACCCTTGTGGTGATGGAGTAAAGATCTAATCTGGTTCGTTGTTTGGTGTAAGGGTCTTTTGAAGGAATTTGACTCCTAATCTGTTAAATGTTATTTCTTGCTAGAAGAACTATCATTCTTTTTCTTCAATATCCTGAAAGTCTTTGATCTACATAGTTATTTGAGGTTATTTAAACTCTGCATTGAAGGTTTTTTTTCCAGATTTCAAGCTTTCGAATAGAATGTTTTAATATTTAATCTCATATTTTAATATTTAATTGATTGTTAATTTGTGTTATGGGCCTCCTTTGGGGACATCTTTTGATTGTTAATTAAACTTTAGGATAGATAGCTTAAATAGAAAAATGGTATCCAACATACAAATATTGGTCATAAAATTCATTGTCAGGTCGAGGTTTTCCACCCTTCTCCTGATGATGAATAGAAATCTTTCTATTCGAAAGCTTGATATCTGAAAAAAACCTTCAACGCAACGCAGAGTTTAAATTTTTTTTTTTTTTTTTTTTTTAAAGACAATAGTTTTCCATTAAAAACAAGTTTAAATAACCTCTAATAATATGGATTTCCCGTTGAGTTTGAATCTTTGATCTTGTATAGAAATAGAATTTAGGTATATAAACTATATCTATACTATAATAAGAGCCGCGTCCGTCTGCCCGTGCGTGTGTCCCACTTTTCATTAAGAAATACGCATTAAAAGGAAAAACAAATCATTTGTGGCAGTATCATGACTACGGGCTACAATAATATTGACACTAATTATTTGAAAAACAAATTTGTTCTTTACCTTTTCTGATATATTTTTATGTTTAAACAAAATATATGTGAATCTATAATATGTACATGCATTCGAATATAATGTAGATTCAATAACCGGTACTGTTCTAGTATAAATAAATAGAACGTTAAATTATCTTTAGGTATGC
The DNA here is from genome assembly GCA_947561585.1 of Caprella mutica. NCBI lineage: Eukaryota > Metazoa > Arthropoda > Malacostraca > Amphipoda > Caprellidae > Caprella > Caprella mutica. The sequence goes on along the minus strand of CANNZV010002596.1, from coordinate 76,888 downwards.
GCTCTAAAAATGCTCGTTCTAGTTATATTATGTGTCAGTCTTTATTTATAGGTTATTTAAACATAAAAGTTTTTTAATGAAATAATTAATATAAAACATTTATAAATATTAATTTCCAATGCCAACTGCCTAGGTATCACAACCAACTAGTGTCAAATATCTAGATAGGTAATGATACTGTTTGAATTCTTTGTTCTCAAACTGCTATAGCTACTGTATATTCGAGGCATTCGCCAATTTAATTCTCCCTTTTTTTATGCGTATGAATATTTTAATACCAGCTATCAAATATCTTTACATGCCTCGTATATAAATGATACCCCTGTAAAAAGTTTCAATTTGCACATTTTAGATTAGGAACAACCGTGATGTTTTTGGTGAATGTTATCAAGAAAACGATCACTATCCTCTTTCGCAACCTAAATTAGAAATATACACGAGCAAAGAATAAACGTGAATGAAATATTAGCATGATAAGTATATGATAATACTGTACTTGTTAATATTTGTAACGAAATTATCTCCTAAATAATCATAAAATATTTTTCGATTTTTTTTAAAACGTATTTAATTATTACTGTTCGTTGTTGATTACTGTATTTTTAAATTCTGTTGGTATAGATAAGATCAGTTTTTATTTCTTAAGGTAACAAAAAAGTCCTCATGCAGTTTCTAAACCACAATCAAATAGTTAGTTATATTTGATGTATAGTTATAACTTATAAGTCATATAACATAATGAAGAAACAATTGTTCAAACTATTAACAACTAGTTACGTGCACTTGGTAGAGCGCATACCTTCGTCACCGCTGATAAATAACCTATAGCCATCCAATAATACTTCAGTTATAAATGATCATGACATCAACCTGTTCGCTCCCAAAGTGTAATAAACTGGTAATTAACTAGATAATGACCAATAGTGCCACTAAGTTTCATGCAATACTGTTGAATACTTTTTGAGTTATAAATAACCTTGACAGGATTGCTCCTAAAGTTCTACCAGATGGTTCCTGGATATTCATCTCACCCAATTTCAGGAAATTTGGTTGAATACTTTTTGAGTTATAAATGACCTTGACCTTCGAGCGGATCTCTCCCAAAATTCTACCCGATGTTTCCTGGACATTGACCAATTATTGTCCCATCAAATTTTAGGCAATTTGGTTGGAAACTTTTTCAGTTATGAGAATAACAAGATGATAGATATATAAGTAAATGCCTCCTAAAATATAACCTTCTGCTTTCTGCGAAGGCAATTATTTAATAGGAAGAACGGATGTTTGACTGTAAAATATAATATAGATTCAGTATTCAGAATACGTTTTGTACATTGTACTTTATTTTCTATTTCCGATTTTCTGCCAAATATCTCTTTCAACTAATGAATATTTACGAAAGTCAAAAATTTTTGGTAAACTCTTTGATATATTCTATGTAACTAATAACTTTAAATAGAGCTGAGAAATATATATAAAAGAACTATCAGTCTATCACTGTATATATTGTTAACCGACCAGAAACCAAACTGATGTGCATCTCCTTTCAAGAATTAGTTCTTGAAGAGAATAAAATGAGCCTATCAAATTAGAGTATCCTAGACTTATGAGTTAAACATTATAAATCATTTTTAAATGCTTCAGATCTTCATGACGTGATATTATATATAAGAATCTCGCTCCTTAAATCTTTACTTCTGTATTTTCAGAAGGTTTCGCTGACAGACTCACGATAACTACCGGAATACGTAACGAGTTCATTCAAAAAGGTTTTTAAGCTTCTACAGAATTATTATGCAAAGAATAAACTATGCCAAAAGTTTGCTTCAGAAGGGAGACTGAAGCTTACTGAATAATAATAAGAGTTTATTTCTATTCTAAGATGATTTTAATGGAACGTCAGGTGGATTAGAATTGGAGCGACTACATTTAATTAGAATTTACTTATACTATAAACTTTTATATATATATAAAAATAAATTGCTTCATTAAAATTAATATCTTATGAAATATCTTGCGTAGTTCTATGCATTATTTCATCACATATAAAGTACACTCTATAAAAGTTCTACTTTCTCCTGCTCACATTTGTACCTCAATAATTGGAAAGATACGACCATTTGAATCACAATATTGATTACCGCTTTGAGGTGTCAACTCAGCTGGAAAGACCTGCGGAATTGAAATGAAGTCACTTTTGTTACTTGGAGAATACTACGTACGTTGCGTTGAAATGATTTACGATAAATTTCCGAGGTTATCGACAGTCATGTGAGAAAATTTTAGACTGACCAATAAATGATCACCTGAATCATGAAAAATTAACTTGCGTGATTAATATCTTACAAATTTTGAACGAAAACTTCAAATTCGTCAGAGCTAATGCAGACATTAAAATGATTAAATTGAAGCAAGTATAATATATATGAACATATAAAGTATACATATGTTCATAGGGATGAATGAACTAATTAGTTATTTAAAACAGGTCGATTGCGTGCTTATTGGTTTATCATTTGACCAAGTACTAAAGGATGATTGATAAGGAAGTAGTGTAAAGGTTTTATCTAACATTTGAAGTCTTAATCAGACCTTTACTCACAAACGTTAGAAAGCTTCTTCAACCTATTTGCCATCAAATTGTACAATCTCAACAGGCAAACTTTAACCATTAATTTCAGTTTCATTTTAAATAATAGTCTCTTCTTAAATATTGCTTCCGAAAGTACGTGCTCTTATTTTATTTCTAAATAATAATATTGTTCTCACAGAATTGAATGAAGTGAAATAAATAAATAAAACTATTATATACATACCATGAATCATTGCAGGTAAAATCTCCTGCGGAAAGTTCCAAAAGGATAATTCCACCGTTGAAGATTTCATTTTTTTGAAACTATGAAGAGTATATAAAATTGAAGTAACTCGCACATACTATTTTAGATTCAGTGGTATGATGCCATAAAATAGATAATCTAACTGATTTATAATAAATGGATTTCAGCTTTCCTACGGTATGGTTTTAAATGTTAAATTTAAAAAAAATTATGGGTACATTTTGATCCTTAAGCGATATACAGTATGAGTCAAAAAAATTGGTACGAGATTAAAATTGGCAATAGCTTTATCAAGAACCATCCTATCTTCGTGTATTCTTTTGTCAGCTATAATCCCATTTTCAGTTTGTTTTCATATTGCTTATAGTTTTTCTACAGGGGTATCATAAGTAGAGGGTGCCCGAGGTATATAATTTTTGTTGCGCGAGATATATAATCGATAAAAGATATCAAAATAGGCGTGTTTACCCAGTATTTTTTAGTTAAAATAAAGAAACAGTTGTCTATTATGAAGATATAGAGTAAAACATTAATTCTTTACCAAAAAATTAATATCCATTATCCTCCACCTTTTTCAATACATTTTTTTTGCGCCCGTTTTCAGACTACTTTCAGTGTTCTTTTGATCATGTTAGGAGTAGCCTTCAAGAAATCCACTCCAAGCTTTATTCGTTCTTTAATTGAAGCCAATCAGCAGGTGAGGAGGAGCATATCATTTTTCAATAAACCCCACAAGAAAAAAATCGCAGCCAGTTATATCTGAGCTCATTTGAAACTATTCAACGGTATAACCCTTGGCAATAATTACTCGATGTTCAAAAACTTCCATCAATCGTACTTAAACAACAAGCAAGTGTCCTGTGTACTGGGGCACCATCCTGCAAGACCATATTAATTTTGATTGATAAATTTTCCATAAATATGTCGTAGCTCTGGAAATATTCACCGATTCAACATAAGGTTACCTTAAATCATCCTAATTTTCGGAAATATTACCTACTCTTTTGATAATTAAGGTATGAGACATGCTTGCGCAAGAGCAATTTCACCACCCTCTACAATTATGACCACCCTGTAGAAAAACTATTAAGAATATAAAAACAAACGAACATTGTGGTTATAGCTCACATAATTCTACATAAGCCAACAAAAACCACACTAAGTTATGGTAATTCTTATTTCTTATCCGCTTTTTTGACTCAGACTGTATCTATCTAACTTATGTAACATAACGACATTCTTGTCGTTAAATTTAAAGAAGAATCAAACGGGACCATATTGTGAACTATTGTTAAATTAACACTATTTAGACTTTATTATAATTGAATGTATCCAAATTTATACTTATTGAAAAGATACCCTTGAACCAATCATTTGAACCGTCTCTTATTTCATACATTTGCCTTAGCTTAGCCCCTTAACTTTATTGTAACCTATTCTTATAATCTCTAAGCTTATCAACTTATATATTGTTGTCCGGTTACCACCAAAAATATTTTTTTCAAAAACAAATCAGTTTTATTTTATGTTATCCAGTATTATGCGGTGGAAATGTCTATGGAGGAACTTACCAGCGGTGGCCCTTTCCAGCAGTGGAATATTCCGTCACCCGTGTAGAACTTTTCGCGGTGGAGTTTTCCGCTGGAGAATTAACCTAGAACCGCAATGAATATTTAATACAGTCGACCAATCCAATTTGTTCAAAGTCAGAGAGGGAAATACCCTGTAATTTCTGGAGAACAATGCTTCATAACAAAAAAAAACGTATAGATTGGTATGAGGAATGAGTGCCCACTATTTTATGCTTTGCTATTCAATCATTTGAAAAAAGAACGATGTATGCTCTCAAAGCATGCAAACCCTCACAGTGATTCGCTAGCTGGTTAAAATATGATAAAGAAATAGGAGAAGAAGGATAACCTATGTTGCATCAGCTTCACCATCAGCAAAACAAAATCATTCAAAGAATTCCACAAAACCTCAGTTGCAGGAACAAAAGATCTATCAAAATGATTAGTTCTTACGAATACCCTCAAAAGTACGAGCATGACGACTAGCCGCGAAACAAGTATGACAATGAGTTACATAAGGAACAGGAAAATAAGGGCAGACATGTTGCTATCAAAGAATTTTGAACAGCATAAAAAAGTTGCTAGGAAAAAGATTCACTGGAAATTTAATCGTCCATTATAAAAATGCAGCAAATCTCCAAATAGAGTTAAAATACTCTTTATTTAGTAGAAAAGAATTTCTAAAGCATTGGAAAATAAGGTCCATAGTTAGTCAAATATTGCCACCTGCTGAAAATATCGCCAAATATTACCAAAGGACACACCTAAGAAACCAACATCATTATAATATGCTGATTGAAGATAGTGATGCATCCAATCAGCATCACAAACTCCAATCAGCATCACTATCTCAAATCTCTGGCACCATCCCCAATCAGTAGCACCATCTCCAATCAGTAGCACCATCTCCAATCAGTAGCACCATCTCCAATCAATCAGTAGCACTATCTCCAATCAGTAGCACCATCTCCAATCAGTAGCACCATCTCCAATCAATCAGTAGCACTATCTCCAATCAGTAGCACCATCTCCAATCAGTAGCACTATCTCCAATCAATGGCACCATCTCCAATCAATAGCACCATCTCCAATCTGTAACAAAGATATTAAAAACCCCGGTATCAAAGTGGATATCTATAAATAGAGTCAATTCATTGACTAAAACTGATTAATGGAAGATCAGTCAATAATAAATTCCAATTTGATAAAAGAAAAATATCAGTAGCAGCCATTTAAATAAAATCTCTTCTTTGTTCATACTTTCATTGATTCATGAAGAGGGCACTTATAATTTATTGTCTGGTATCACTCTAGTCTGCACTATCTCAGTGTCTTGTCATGAATGTGTGTGAGTGGTGGCCGGTTATTCAGCAAAGTATTATACAGGGTGGGGCGTAAGTTTGGAAGCAAATGAAAGTGCATATTATAATCCAACGAAAAATATATTTAATAATTTACAGTTATGTATTATTACATAAGGGTTTTAAGAATTCAAAAATCATAAATTTATTCAAAATGTCCCCCCTTGTTTTTAATAACAGCCTCAAATCTCCTCCGAACTCCTCCTACTGCAGCACGCAACTGTTCTTGTGAAATTTCCTTCCAAGATCTCTGGAGCGAACGCTCTAAATCATCCACACTGCGATGGAATTTACCACAGGCCTTTGATTCAAGAATGGACCATACCGAAAAGTCCATAGGATTAACATCTGGGAAGCAGGGAGGCCACATTTCTTTGGACCAAAACCGTGGAAGATGGTCATGGCACCAGTTTTGAGTGACATTTGCAGTATGTGAAGTCGCGCCGTCTTGCTGAAATGTCCATAGAGTGTCATTACCGAAGTGATCCTTAGCTGACTCCAACATTGGCGTCAAAATATTCTCAATATAACATTTAGCATTGATTTTGGCGCCTTGTTCCACAAAAATTAAAGGAGATCTCCAAGTTCCTGAAACGGCGGCCCAGACCATTACTGAAGCAGGTTTCATGGTTCTGTGGACAGTTTTTTGGTTGTATGGGATGTCTTTTGCACTTTTACCAATTATTCTTTCATTCCTCCGGTTGTGAGCCATTTCCACTGTGAAATGTTTTTCGTCAGACCAAACAATTTCACCAGCCGTGCCAGACTTCAATTCTCTCAGAAGTGCTTTGCTTCTCTCCAATCTCTTTTTCTTTACAGCTTCTGACAGAGTCTGTCTCTTTTGGAGGGTGAAAGAGGACATCTTTAGGTCTTCTTCGGCAACTCTTCTCATTGTTCTGGGACTCACATTAGCTGTTTTGGCTAACAATCGTATTGACCTTTTCGGGTTCCTCCTGATCTTCTCTCGGGCACATTTTATCAGTTGTTTGGTGCGTTGTGAGCGTGGTCTACCACTTCTTGGACGATCAGTCAAGTCTCCTCTCTCATTAAAACGCTTCACACACTTCCAAACAGTCGATCTCGCTATTGAGAGAGTCTTTGAAATGACGGAATCTGACTTCCCGGCACGGTGTAGAGCAATAATGGTTTCTCTTTTGTCTGACATTTTTGAATTGACTAAATTTTTGTAAAAAATAACACTGCGACGTCATAATGTAGTGTCTCTACTATAGTTCAAACCCTATCACCTACTTAGGAACTTATTTATAAGAATTATATTAATGTTTGAAAAATTGCTTCCAAACTTACGCCCCACCCTGTATATGCAGGTAAGTTTGAATTTAAATTATTTAGAACGAAGTTTATACCAATCTCCAACATATCAAACAGAAATTCAAATGATGACTTCTGTTATTAATTATTTGAAGTTAATTAATTAATTTCATATGAATAAAAAGAGAGCTGTACCGTCATTTTCTTATATTATTACTTAATTAGGATTTTTATTTGCTAATAATTACCTCAATATTTATATAAACAAATATCATTGTAATTAACCTATTGCAATATATAGAAACAAGAAATAAAGTTTGAGGTTTAAAATTAAAAAGTGGAAAATAATCGATATTTTTCAACATTTTGGCTAAGTATATTTAACACATTTGTGGCGCATGAAGATGATGTAGCAGAGCCTTATCATTTTTTTCTTTGAGCCAATTGTACCTTCTTTACCTCTCTAATTTTATCTATTACGAATCATATAAATGAAAAATGTTATTTTAAATAACCATAAAATGGTGGGTTTTCACTATTTTCCGAGTTTTCAAGTCTCTTGTAGCGCATGAAAAAATCGGTTTAGAGATCTAAGATTTTTCACACATTATTTTAACACAAAATGGCAACTTTTTAATCACTATTACCAAACCCAACTCAAAATAGTTGAAAAAAACGCTCCACCCTATTGATTAGGGGAGAACCGGGAGCATTTGGACATAGGGATAATTCGGACAACTCGTTTAAACAAGTTCATAATTGTTAGAACTACCGTTTATTGCAATTGAATTTGTGTGACGTTTTAGCAGTCAGCTATTTGAAAGATCCACTGCGTAGATGTAGTATTTCGCCTCCGAGGGGTAATTTACTGTTTTCATCACTATTGATGTAATTTTCCGTGATTCAATTGTATCGTGTGTGGATTATATGAATACGAAACTGATTCTCAATCTCAAAGTTATGAATTATTAATATTTTACGTTATGTGTGGTGTAATAAAATAATAATACAAATGAAATAAAAAAATGCTAATGTGTTAAATTTGGAAGTTTTATTTGGGATGAATTGGACACTTCTGTTGATGTTGGTTCGGACGGTGTCCAAACCTTCCCTCTGTATTCGATTCAGTCCACCATTACGATTTATTCAAGTAAATCTTATTAAAAAGGACATTCAGAAGTTGAAGTTAATTATCTACATTGAAATAGCATTCGTTTATTCAATCAGTTTCAATATTAGTGTCTTTATTTTACAGATTGACGATCGTAATCGTGTCTTTTTTTATAAGAGGAAAACTGGTAGAGTTCATAATGAAGGAGGTATTTGAAAAAAATTTGATTAATTCCTAAAGGGTTTATCTGTCAGAAAGCTGCCGAAATTGGAAGTGTAGCAAGATTTACACTTATGGACTATAACATTCGATGAAATATTTAAGATGTAATTTACTATCTTTGGTGTAAAAAGGAAATATTTTTAACCAAAGTGAAAGGAAATAGTTATACCATTTGCTTTTGATATACATATACTGTAGTTATTATATATAAGGATAATTTCACAGTGATTACTCATTAGCTATCTATTTTTCGTTGGAGAAATTTTTCAATCATTACAATTATGATAAAATTTCAAATACGATGAATTGTTACTGTGAATAACAAGTCATTATGGTTTATTTCAATTAAATTTTTTGATCCGAATTCAATCCTATCGTTTAATTAATCGAATTTCCAATGTTTTAACCATTTTTATGGTGTACGAATAATCCTCACAGCTTGTCCGATATCTCCCTCCAGGAAGGAGCATTTGGACACTTGAATCCCTCTCACATTTTGTCTTAAAAGACTGTAAAACAGTCTTAAATACAAATTGAAGTAAAATTATTTATCTTTTTCGCAGAATTTTTAAATAGGTAAATTCGAATTTGTTCACAAATCATTAAGTTTTTAACAAAACTTTCTTAATTCTCCCGGTTCTCCTCTACCTCTTCCTGTTCATTCGTTATCTAGCAAGTCAATTTACGGGCTCCAGTTTTCCTCTGACCTCTAGACTCTTTAGATACTACCGAGAGACCCGCCGGGTCTAGTAGAGGATAAAAAGACCCTGAACCGGTTGAACGAAAAAGCTCTATATCGCCATTTAATTCATGAGATAGCAGCAGTTTCCTGGAGACTGTATTTTTTTGCGATTGCGACATAGTCAGTACCGTAAAAGATGTTTGGGCGACGTTGAACCAGCAACTGTAATAGATTGCCAAACAGCTTCTGATATTCACAAGCAGAAATTTGACGAGGCTGTAGAATGTAGATGTATGAAGTCAGAATCTTCACCTGCAGTAACAGCGGTTACTGCATTCCCCTGTTGAAGCCATGAATTGATGTGTGTTCCAATTCGGCATTAATAAATAATACGCTACCAAGTAAAAGGAAATATCTTGATTGTTGAAATATTTGAAAATGCTGCTAAAGATGAAAGTGAAATGAACAAGGGATTAATAATAGAACCCGATCAGCATACAAGCTTATATGACGCTGTAACCGATATATCAATTTTCGATAGAAAGTGACTAGCAACTATCTTTTAGAGTTAAATTGTATGATAACTCACAGCCTCGTTCGAACCATATTCTGTGTGAATTTGTTTTTAAGTAATTAGTAATAGGAATAAAGTCTGACGATACTAAATCAATAAGATCGAGTTAGTTAAATTACTTTATCATATGTGAAGATTTTTTTCAGATTTAGAACAAGTATTTTTGTTATCGGGAAGAGAAAGATATATTATCGAAATGCTGCGGACGCTGAAACACATTTTAGTATGTGAGTATGAATATATATATTTTTTGGTAATTTTATTAATTTTACTATATATCTTTCATTTTTATCTAAAGCTATAAAATTCCATATCTGAGAGCTATATTGCCTAATCTGATTAACGTTTCCAGTGACATCATTTCTACGGCTCGCTTGCGGTGAACACAAAGTTACGATTGTTGCCGACAAAGATAAAGTAGTTAAGTACCTTGTTCTGAAGGACAGGGTTTACTCTGGTGCTTCAGGCACTATTCCGATCACTGCCTTAAATAAAGGAAATGGACAATGTTAGTATTTATATTTGATAAAAAGGAAAATATTAACAATTTTAAATCTACCTAACTCAATGTCTACGATAATTAAAATTAATTTTAAATCATTCATTATATTTTACCATTCAGAAAAAAAATATAGGCGGTTTGATATATATTTTCATATTTAATCCAATTGCTTCTAATAACTTGCTCTACATTCTTAGGCGTATGCAAGTACCTGTGTCACAGTACGTCAGGGTGTGGAGCCTATTCTATTTCATCATCCGGAAACTGCACTCTCATTGCGAAACCTGTGAACAAAAACTTATTTGAAAATGATTTCTCAGAAGAATGGGCGGTCACCACTCAAGAGGACGGGTCAATGATTGTCTTCATGGGTAAGTTACGTAAAAAATTCCGAATAAATAATGAACATATGTGATAAATGAAAACTTAAAAACTATACTGTAGTTAAAGCATATATAGTTGCTCTATATTAGAGCAAAATATCTGCGCAGTGTCACTTTGCATCAGAGTGGGAACAATCTTGACATGGTCCGCAAGATCTGATATTTGGAAGAGGTCCTCACACCTCCTTACTTACGGGAGAAAACTTTGCTCTAATACAGATCCTTTCTTTCTGACGTTCGAAATATAACTATAATTATTTTCATGCCTTTTTTTCCATTACAGGTTACGAAAACTTGAAAGTGACTTCTGGAAGAGAAGGCTACACTTATTTCTCGTCAGCAAATAAGTACACGCGAAGTGGATGTGTGGAACATTGCTCAAGTTTTCCAGGATTCAGACTAGCCATTACGAACACGGAAAAGAGTTTGGATGACATACGAGGATGTGAGATATTTAACTATCCATCATATTGGATAATTCATATTATACACTGTGATAATAATAATAATATGAACACAGTGAGTGTTAGCGAAATCGATCGACTTCAATTACTAAAAAGAAAAGATATTTTCTATACTTGACTTAACCTTGAATACCCTCAATTAATTTCGACGTTAAAAATGGATACTTTCCTTGTTATATATGTATAGACAAAATAGGTATGTAAAAAATAAGAATGGGGACAAATAAGTCTCAATAATGATAAACTTATAAACAACAGTAAACTGAACTTATATGGAGAAGAGAGGGTGCGAAACTACTAATTTATGCCTAGGTCACACTGCTCGAACTTTGTTAAGAGCATTCCTTGAAAGGAAAGAATTTGGTAACCCGAGTTTTGAATTGATAGAGCGGCGTTTTAAGCGTGTGGGTGTTTGCTCGGCGGTAGTTTAAAGTTGGTATAGCTGTATACTACTTTTGACTACGGAGCTGAACATATGAAATCTATCAGAAATTCTGATACATTTTTAATAAAAAATCGATATTTGAAGTTCATCATTTGAATGTCCGGTCACACCGGAGGAACTTTGCTTGAGCGTTCTTGAAGCGAGATCGTATACGCTCGACCAACGCTCATGTTCATTTCTACCACTCCGAAAGTTTTGAACTTCACAAAGTATTACAAGCGGTGAGGAGCGTTAACTTTGCGCTCCGGCAAAACTCACCACTGCCCCACAACGCAAAGTCAAACTTGTCACCATTAGATGCAAGTTCGTGTACGTTTGGGTCCGCTAGGCCAACGCAAAAATCTTAAACGCTGGAGCTACCGTTGGTTCACCAACTTTACCTGGGCGGTGAAAACGTTGCACAAACTTTGGTGGAGAGGATGCAAGCTTGTTACGCGTGGACATAGGATTGCTGAAAATATGTCATGCATTGAAACCACTATGCATTACGGTAATGAGGCGTTGGTATGGAGGTCGCACAGCTCTATACAGGCCTTGTTACATGGTGCGAGTTACTGTCATGACAGTGGACAACATCTGTCCCACTGTACTCGCATGCCAGTAGATCGACTCGCCTCACCCGCGGTCACACAAGTGCAAGCTGGTGGCTTGAAAATAGACTATTAATTAACCTACATACACTTGCATTGTGTTCTTTGCTCAGCTATGACTGAAATAATAGGGAAAAAATATTTCAAACTTTGAAAATAAAATGTATTATTTACAATTCATTCATAAATTTATAATTTATTTATTAATTTGAAATTTATTTATACATTTATAATTTAGGCTATTTATAAATTTGTAATCTATTTATAAATTTGTAATTTATTTATAAATTTGTAATTTATTTATAAATTTGTAATTTATTTATAAATTTGTAATTTATTTATAAATTTGTAATTTATTTATAAATTTGTAATTTATTTATAAATTTGTAATTTATTTATAAATTTGTAATTTATTTATAAATTTGTAATTTATTTATAAATTTGTAATTTATTTATAAATTTGTAATTTATTCATAAATTTGTAATTTATTTATAAATTTGTAATTTATTTATAAATTTGTAATTTATTCATAAATTTGTAATTTATTTATAAATTTGTAATTAATTCATAAATTTGTAATTTATTCATAAATTTGTAATTTATTTATAAATTTGTAATTTATTTATAATTCGAGTTCAGCTGGCAAGTGGCTGACTCGCCCATGAGTGGAGAGTAAAAAAAATGTAGTTCCTCACATGCGAGTTACTAACCTCCTCGCATATGACAGTTACTCCAGCGATACGGTCTCATAGTGAGAGTTGCTGCGCTACAGCAACTGGCTAGGCCAACTCGCACGTTTACTCGTACCGTGTAACAATTAGGCCTTTACCGCTAAATCAACGGTCAGTGCATCTCGCTACCGTTAAACCAACACCAATGCAACGCCGACTTCAGCGGTGCACTGCTATTGCAAGTTTTGATTTTTTCCTCATTTTGTGCTAGGAAAAAAAAATTGTGTACAAAATCGGAAAGAATAGAAAACATAACGTGGCATCAATGAAGCCTGTGTTGGCCGGTAGCGGTGAATTCAGCTTCCACGAACATGCGTCTAGCAGTGCCAAACTTTGACTGGTCATTGCTGGAGCGGTGGTGAACTTTGATGGAGCTGAAAATTTACCTCTCTTCACCGCTTGCAATATTTTGTGCAGCTCAAGACTTTCGGAGCGCTAGCAGAGAATTAGCGTTGGCTTAGCGCATACGGTGTTGCTTCAATGGGGTCCAACTTTTTATTCAACGCTCAATTGGAACCCCCCAACAAAGTTCGAGCGGTGTGACCTAGGCTTTAAAACGATGAAGAAAAGCCTAAATACCTCTTAATTATCGCGCAATATCCGTTATTTAGAGGGACCTTTGTGTCCTCTCATGACCTAGAGGGCTAAAAGCTAAATATGAATTAGTTATATAACTTATATATGATTATGAAATAGTGAATAGATATTATTAACAAATAGCTTTTATTTACTTATTATATAGAATGTCCCCATTATATCATTTAAAGCTAGTTTGTCAGTAGAGTTGTATTGAGATTTTTATTTTCTGTGTAACTTGACAATGTTGCCATGGATGTAGTGGAATAACGCCGTACGTGCATAATGAGAATTAGCATTGATGACTGAATTGCATTAAAACATTCCACTGAAATTTTTGTACTAGCATCTAAAAAAAATCGTAATATATGAAGAGTTTGGTTCCAAAACGCGATAAACGCCACTTTTGAAAAAAATGAGTTTCCACCTAAATCAATATTGTATTTCGTCGGTATTGTGGATTTGAATTGTTTATGTTATTATAACCTCAATATGCTATGTGAATGATTGAAACAGAAAATAGTGGTTTTCATCTTTGTACTTTCTTGGTAAAGAAAACACATTTTAACTCAAATTGATCAAAATGGATTTATAGCGTTTTGGAACCAAACTCTTCATATTGATTCATCCCAACAACCTACAATTAATCCAGCAATTGAAAGTGAATATGTCAGACTTTTGATGATCTCTTCGTAAGATTTAAATTTTCTGTCCTGTCTTTGTCAAATTACAGTTTTACGCTTTGTCCAGCTCATGTCTTACTTAATGTATGTACATGTATATTAAGTTAACCTTGCCCAGCTCTATTATTTTGTGGATGAACAATATTACGTGTTCGGACATTGGCCGAAAGTAGATTTGGCGTGATTTTGGCCGAACGGATGGACGTTTAACCGAAAGACTTTTATTCAATGTGTATCCGTATTACGAACTGCAGCCTCCGTTTAATAATTTATTTAATATTTTTTATATCCATGGAATTGAAAGTTATTTTATAGAAAGGAATATAAAATTTTCATATGTTCATAATGAGTATCCATATTACGAACTGCAAGCATATTGCTCAAAAATTTGATTTTTTTAATAATCATGGATCTCATCGCAAATATAAGGGTGTTGAAAAAATGTTATCTTAATACCTTCGAACTTGTTATCATTGAGTATTATATTTAATACCAGGTTTTTATACAGTGTGTCCGCAATAAAATGTATCCACTGCAATCGAATTTATCTTATAAGTACTATTTACAATTCATTATTAATTAATCTACGTATTGTACCAAGTTACCAACATATATTATGCATATTTTCGTGGAATGATGAATATTGTAGATTCAAGGCAGTGGACATATTTTTTCTGGGCACACTGTATAATTTAATTACTTTCTCTAAACTAATAATTTCCCTCGTGTGCTAATTTATTTATTTATTTGGTGTCCACTTTTACACGACAGGTATTAAAAATGAAGAATGTAACTATACTACGCACGGGAATATATTGACTAGATATTTAAATATTCTGTTTTTCTTCAATAATTTTTTTAATTATTTTATTCATAAAATAAATTAGAGTTAGACTAAGCAAAAAATTTAATTTCAATTGAATTCATTAAAAGTAATCTAATAACTGGTAATAAATTGGTATTGATGATGACCCGTTATTTTTAACGGGAAGGTAGTGTTATATAATACATTATATTATATAAAGTTATAATTTATTAAGCAATATTACTACCCCATTTCTTGTCTTCAAAATAAACACTTTTGGCTAATGTCATTCTGCTAAATTTCAGTTCGGTCAAATGTCCGTCAACCGAACAATTATTGTAGCATAAATTTTCAAATAAAACAACTTGACACATGAAGATCATATCGGATATGGAAACCTTCCTGCACTAAATATGTATTATTTTTTTTTCTTTTTGTTTTTTTCTTTTGTCATAATCGTATAGTTGATCTTGGGTTTGACAGGGAGACCAATACCTTCATTTGGGGAGACGGTAGTGTACTTGATCCTTCTATTCTGGAAATAAATGAGCCTGTACGAGACCAACTTTTATATGATTTTGTGATATGGCTAGGATTGTTGAACGATTTTCCTAACAACCCCAGAACTTGCCTTTGTCAAAATCATCAATATTATGATTGACTTCGAATTGAAAAAAAAAATTCATATTGAATCACTCATTTAGAATATGATCGAGATAAATTTCAGTAACGAGAGTAGTTATTATTCACTATGATTCACAAACTATCATTTATATTTTGAATTGATTAGGTCTGATTCAGAGCACAGAAATATAGTTATAGTTTAGAGTGAGAATGCACAAGATAAATCCGCATTTATAATTCAAAATAATCCTATACTTAGATCAGTGTGCTTTCTTTGAATGTCTGATGACGATAGTATAGCTTCTAAGTATGTAAACAGTAATATATCACATATATTATAATTAAATGCTCCATAATTTGTAAATTTAAACAGTAATTAAAGTTTTATTATATATAATATTGAAATTAGATAGTTTCCTTATATCTAGAAAATATTCAGTGTTATTGTTTAGTCAGTATTGTTATAATTTAATAAAGGATTGTCTCTTCAGTAGATATGAGTTATATGATTGCCACGAATACGTTAAAATCAATGTTTTATTCAACAATTAGGCTTTAACAAAAATATAGATTCTTTATAACGTGGCCGGTGAATTCCCCCGCGGAAATTCCCATCAGCAAGATTTCACCAGCATTAAATGCCAGATGTGAAAAATTCCACCTTGGAAGAGACCACCATTTTGAAAAAAATAAACAAAATAACAGTGAAATAAACACTTTATTTTAAAATGTATTTCTATGTCTATGATGTTTAATTAAAAAATGACGAATCTAACACAGCAAAATTTAGCTTTTGGAATCTAGCAACTGAAACACTAAAGTTCAGAATATTAAGCAATAATGTGACGAACATGTTTTTAGTGTCTACTTCTTTAGTCTCTAAATCCTGCTGAACCGAATTTATATTAAGATATTGCATATATAAAAAGAAACTCTATAAGTGTTATGACTAATTTATCTTATATGCTGTGAAGTTATGATTTTTATTCGTGTGTTTAGCTGTTGTTTCAGGTTGAAGCTAGTTAATGTATTGTAATTTTACCTGCTTCACCATATGTTTTAAAATGACTGGAAACGCATTATATTGAAACTTTGTTCTCTTTGTACTTTCAATATAGATTAATAAACAGTTTTTGAAAGTTTCAGCTTATAATATTTTGATTTCGAATCAAAAAATATCTATAATAATTAAACATTTTATCTGAGTGTGTGTTAAATTAACTTTTTAATTCCACCTTTTATTGTGGCTGAATTTAGTTGAAATATATATTGGTACATTTAAAAACCTCGGCGATAGATAATATATAAAAATAAAATTTATCTAAGAAAATATTATCCTTAATTTGAGTTTCAACATATACAATTATATATGTTAATATAAAAGAGAATCAAACAGGATCTATATTGATGAATTTACACGATTTTTTTTCTTTCTTAGAACATAGCACCCGGCCTTATAACTATATAAGTATTAATGTGTTTTCTTTATATAATTCTATGGTAAAAGTATTTTCTCTAATGAAAATAATTATATACATTTCTACTGAATCATATTTCTTCTGTAACACAATATTTTATTTTTAGTTAATTTAGCTTAGTATAAATTGCATAGTTTTTAAGTGTTTTTGAAATAAAAAATCTGGTATCTCTTATGGTTTTCATTCTCCTTGATATGTTGCTATAAGAGATATTTGTAAGACGGTTACCACAGTCTGGAAATACACCTTGCTTTAACGGACTTAATACGGCGTTCCACACAAGGTTACCCGTAACGGACTAATTACGGCGACGGTAACACTCCCAACGTCTTACAATCATATTTAAGTTTTATTATAGATTAAATTAGCTTTATTATTAAATTAAAACTTATAAGATAGTTTGATCCGTCTCTTAATTCGTATGTTGGCTGTTGTGTATTCACAAGGTATAGTAAAACTTTTAATAGGTCAGGGTAGGGAAACACACAGTTATTAATCACTGTACTATAGCGGAATTCAGACTGAACAACATGGGTTAAACTAGCATGACATAAACTTTATGAGGATACTTGTTCTTCTAATTTCTAAGAGTAAATAGGATGGATTGGCTAGGAAATCAATGAGTTTTATATAAATGTATATATGAGTATATAACACTTTTCTCACACTAATTTGTTTTTAATTTAATCAAAGATAGTACCAATACAAAATATCATTTTGTTCATCTATATACTATTATTTAATACAATGCATAGTTTTATCAAATTCAATAACACACAATTGACAATACTATAGTATACATAACAAATACAGTGCTTCAACACAATTAAACATTTATTACACAAGAATGCACAAATACCAGAAATGAATAAACAGTCCAAACTACCAATAAATTTTATAAGTCACAAATTAGGAGTAATTTAACCTACTAGGTGGTTTTCTAATTCTCTGAGGATATCTATTGGTTACAATAGGACTAGTTTCATCTGAAGGGAAATTGTTAGTGGGTACATCAGATTCATCATCCTTAGGTACATCACTAGGTTAGACAACACTGGATCTGATTTACAAAGGACAGGAACATTAGTTATGCAAGCATTAGGAACGGGATTATTTTCATTAGTTACAGACAGATTAATCTTAGAATCAACAGTCTCTAAATTTTCCTTGAAATTTACAATTTGGTCAACATGCCTAACAATAATCCTACCTTCACTTTCAATCTTATAATTCACATTCCCCTCAAATCCAATAATTTTACCCCTTTTCCATTCTTTATCAGAAGCATGATTGTAAAACAAAATAGAATCTCCTACCTCAAAATCACGTGTCTGTTTTGAATTGTCGTACACATTGTGGAATTTACGAGCAAGATTAGAATAATTATACGAGTCAGGCAAAATAAAAGAAAATTTATTTCGCACTTCCCTATATTCAAAAATAGGGCAGAGGGACATTTTCCCGATAGGGTATGAGGAGTATTACAGTAAGAGAACAGAAAAGATAATGAATTTGTAGAAACATTTTTGCAAAGATAATTTTTAAAAATTGGAACAAAACGCTCTGCTTGACCATTTTGCCTTGCTTTGTAAGCCGCAGAGGTTAAATGAACTACACCATTCTTAGCTAAGAAATTTTTAAACTTTGCCGAAACTAATTGTGGACCATTATCGCTAATTAAAACTTTAGGTAAACCATAAGATGCAAATAAAAATCTAAGTCTTTCTATAGTTGAAGAAGAAGTTATTGTTGACATCTTAAATATTTCGGGCCATTTAGAATAAGCGTCTACTACTATTAAATAAAAAGTTTTAGCATATTCTAAGAAATCAATGTGAATACGTTCCCAAGGATTTTGAACAGTTGGCCATGGAGATAATGGAGCAGCACTAGGTTTACTTTTATTCATTTGACATTCATTACAACAGCCTATCATATTTTCGATGTCATTATCCATTTTTGGCCACCATAAATAGCTTCTTGCTAGCATTTTACCCTGTTCCAATGATAATTCGTCTTTCCTAATAAAGTAAGGTTTAAGTTCATTGCTAACTTTAACATAATTCATAACTTTACTAAATATTTGATCTCCCTTAGAAAATTTAATCACGTCATTACAATCCATATCTATTTCGTCAATGAAATTTACGTTACCTCTAGAACTTGCCCGTTCTATTTCAGTACAAGGGACTCTAGAGAGAAAATCAGCATTACTGTGTTCTTTAGTAGAACGATACTCTATATCATAGTCATAAGGGCCTAACAGGATCGCCCACCTCTGAATTCGAGCGGCTGCCATAACTGGTAATTGTTTACAGTTACCGAACAAAACAGTAAGAAGTTTATGATCAGTTAACAAGTGAAATTTTCGTCCGTAAAGATACATGTGGAACTTGAGAACACCAAACACTATAGACTGTGCTTCCCGTTCCATTTGAGAATAGTTTTTCTCCGTATTACTAAGTGTTAGACTAGCAAACGCAATTGGTCTCTCTGTACCGTCCGTCATTACATGCGATAACACTGCACCTAAACCATATGGAACTAGCGTCAGTGGCTAAACGTAATTTCTTATTCGGGTCATAATGGATTAAACATTTATCGGAAATTATTAAAGACTTTACATAGTCAAAAGCATTTTTACATTCATGTGACCAAACAAATTTAGTATTTTTGCCTAACAAATCATATAAAGGTTTCAAATAGCTAGACAAAATACCTATGAAATTGCAATAATAATTTATTAACCCTAAGAAGGATCTCAATTCGGAAACATTTCTAGGTACTGGAGCATTTTGTATTGCCTCTATTTTTGATTTAGTCATTGAAATGCCATTTGCTGAAATCTTATGACCATGATATTCAATTTCGTCTTGAAAAAATTTACATTTACTTTTATTTAATTTAATATTAAATTTACTTAATCGTTCAAAAACTAACTGTAAATTATGCAAATGTTCTTTATCGTCATTACCGGTAATTATTATATCATCTAAAAGACATCCTACATTAGGAATACCCTTTAACACAGTGTCCATAATTTTCTGCAAAATAGCAGGAGCAGCTGATATCCCGTACATCAACTTCTTATCCTGTACAGTCCTTTATGGGTGTTTATCGTCAAGAACTCTTGCTGGTTTTGAGATACTTCCACTTGTTCGTAGGCTCGTAACAAGTCTAGTTTCGTGAACTTCTTTCCGCCACTCAACGTAGCGAACAGATCTTGCGTAGTTGGAAACGGGTACGTGTTAATTTCAATGCTCTTGTTTACCGTACTTCTGTAGTCTCCACAGATCCGTATCTTCCCTTCTTTCTTAGGAATGCAGACAATCGGAGTTGCCCAACTGCTATGATCAGTTTTCTCAAGGATTCCTTGTTTTTCCATAGCCTCCAATTGACTAGAGACTTTTTCCCGCATGGCATACGGAACAGGCCTAGCCTTGAAAAACTTAGGTACTACATTTTCCTTCAACAGGAAAGATGCTCTAAAATCCTTGATGATACCAGGTGTATCCGAAAATTCTGAACCGTATTTATTCAAGATCTGATCCAGATCAGTTACTTGTAGAATGTTCCTCCAGTTTAATTTTATAAATTGAAGCCAGTCTCTGCCCAATAGTGTAGGCCCGTTGCCTTCGACTACTTTCAATAGGAGAAAATCGTGGAAATTGTCGTACTTTACCCTCATTTTAACTTCTCCTAGAAGTTACAATTGCTCCTTTGAGTAGGTAAACAACATACTCTTGCTGTGTTGAAGTTTTAAATCATGGAAAAGAGATTTAAACATAGATTCACTCATCACCGTTGCAGCAGAACCAGTGTCTCCTTCCATAGGAATATTCTTATTGTTTAGAGATAAATTGACTTTTATTGGAGCACACTTTCCTGTCTTGTCGTGAACTGCATAAAGAGAAAACTCCTCAGCCTTTTCTTCACAGTGGTTACTGTCTAGAGTATTCACCTTCGCAGCTCTACAGGCTTTTGCTAAATGCCCTACCTTCTTACAATTATTACACTTGTAAGTTTTAAATCTGCATTTATCTGCTAGGTGATAGCCCTATAACCGGTAACAAGTTTTATTTCCCTGTTGCTTACTGGGTTTCTCCGGTCTATTGTTGAAGTTAGGTCGTTGATTATCTTTACTAGCATTAATCTTCATGACTGATGACTCTTCAATTCCGTGTTTCAGCTCATTCGCAGTCTTATTAGTTAGTTCGAATGACAATGCAATTTTAACAGCTGAATTAAAATTTAAGGTTTCTTTCTGTAGTAGTTCACGCTGGACTCTGACGTCTGCAATACCTTCAACAAATTTATCTCGAAGTGCATTGTCTAGGAACGTACCGTAATTGCAGCTAGCAACTAGCTTTTTTAAACCTGCAACATATTCCGCTATAGATTCACCACTACCCTACCTTCTTAAAAACTTTAAGCTCTCAGCTATTTCACTTTTAGCTGGTGAATAGTGATTTGTCAGAACTGTAACTATCTGATCAAATGTCTTGCTTGTCGGAAGAGCAGGAGATACTTAATCTCTCAGCACACCATAACACTTTTCGCCGATAAGTGTTAATAAAACAGGCACTTGTTTAGATTCTTCAATCGAATTAGCATCGAAGAATACGCGTAACCTTTCAACATAAATTTTAAAGTCGCACACTGATGGGTCAAATTCGGATATGGAACCGATTTTAGGCATTGTAAGTTCTTTATCTTGTCTCCAATGTTGTGTATTCACAAGGTATAGTAAAACTTTTAATAGGTCAGGGTAGGGAAACACACAGTTATTAATCACTGTACTATAGCGGAATTCAATGAGTTTTATATAAATGTATATATTAGTATATAACATTGGCCTTATCTTATCCCTTAAGCCTTGACATAACATAACAATTTTTCTAATTTCTCAACTTTTTAGCTGATGAAATGTTGTTCGGTTAACACAGCTTCTTTAAATAAGTTTTTATTAAACGTTATCCCTTCTGTAAATGAAATCCAGAATTATGCGGTGGAATTGTCCAGCGATGGAATATTTCGTGATGGAACTTTCCAGCAGTGGAATATTCCGTGTGGAACTTTTCGTGGTGGAGTTTTCTGCTGGGGAATTAACCTAGAACCGCAATGAATATTTAATACAGTCGTTCAATCCAAGTTGTTAAAAGCCAGAGAGTGCAATAATACCCTGTCATTTCTGGAGAACAAAGCTTCATAGCAAAAATATATATATATTGGTATGGGGAATGAGTGCCTACTACCTTATTCATTGCTAATCAATTATTTAAAGAAAAGAAAAAGTGAACTATGCAAGAAGAGGGATTAAGCACCTCAAATCACTCCGACCCTTGCAGTGATTTTCTAGTTTGTTTAAAAAATGAGAAGAAAAAAAAAGAGAAAAATGATAACCCATGTTGAGATAAAAGGAATTTATTTACTTTTGATATCAGTGCATCAGCTTCACCATCAGCAAATATCTAATCATTTGAGAATTCAACAAAGCCTCAGTTGCAGGAACAAAAGATCTATGGAACTGATAAGTACTTACGAATACTCTAAAAAGTACGAACATGACGACTAGCCACGTAACAAGTATGACAATGAGTTACATAAGGAACAAGATAGCAAGGGTAAACATGGTGCTATCAAACAATTTTGAACAGCATAAAAAAGTTGCTACGTCACGACAGTGCCACAAGTCTCACGAGATTCAATCGTCCATTATAAATCTGAAGCAGATCTCCAAACAGAGGAACGATACTCGTTAGCTGGTAGGAAAGAATTTCTAAAGCATGCAAAATAGGGTCCTAATCTCCGGAAATTCTCCAAGTACATTTCATACCTAAAATTTTGTGCGAAAAATATTGCCCTGCATCCGCTGAAGCTCAAATGTTACTAAATGAAGTAACATCTCTAATTTCACTATTACCAATCAGACTGCATAGTGCGACTTTTATAGAAAACATTAGATATATTCATTGAACAACATATCATTACCGTAGCTCAACATCTCACTACGATTCACATAACAAAATATAGATTCAAATACTACTCAATAGATATCGCAATGTTGTGTTATCAAAATGAATTGTCAATTTTCATGATTAAAACTGATTGGAAAAGGCATGGTCAGATAATCAAATAATTGAGAATTTAAATGTTATTATAAAACACCCCAGTAGTAGCTATATCAAACCTCTTTGTTCAGACTTTCATTGATTTATGAAGATGACACTAATTATAGTTTGGAAGCACTTTATTCTGCATTGGTTCAGTATCTTTTGTCATGAATGTGTGAGTGGTGGCAGGTTATTCAGCAAAATACTTTGCTAGCAGGTTATTCAGCAAAATACTTTGCTAGCAGGTTATTCAGCAAAATACTTTGCTAGCAGGTTATTCAGCAAAATACTTTGCTAGCAGGTTATTCAGCAAAATACTTTGCTAGCAGGTTATTCAGCAAAATACTTTGCTAGCAGGTTATTCAGAAAAATACTTTGCTAGCAGGTTATTAAGAAAAATACTTTGCTAGCAGGTTATTCAGCAAAATACTTTGCTAGCAGGTTATTTAGAAAAATACTTTGCTAGCAGGTTATCAAGAAAAATACTTTGCTAGCAGGTTATTTAGAAAAAAACTTTGCTAGCAGGTTATTTAGAAAAATACTTTGCTAGCAGGTTATTTAGAAAAAAACTTTGCTAGCAGGTTATTCAGCAAAATATTTTGCTAGCAGGTTATTTAGAAAAATACTTTGCTAACAGGTTATTTAGCAAAATACTTTGCTAGCAGGTTATTCAGCAAAATACTTTGCTAGCAGGTTATTAAGAGAAATACTTTGCTAGCAGGTTATTTAGAAAAATACTTTGCTAGCAGGATATTCAGCAAAATACTTTGCTAGCAGATTATTTAGAAAAATACTTTGCTAACAGGTTATTTAGCAAAATACTTTGCTAGCAGGTTATTAAGCAAACAACTTTGCTAGTAGGTTATTCAGCAAAATACTTTGCTAGTAGGTTATTCAACAAAATACTTTGCTAGTAGAATATTTAGCAAAATAATATGCTAGTAGGTTATTCAGCAAAATACTTTGATAGTAGGTTATTCAGCAAAATACTTTGCTAGTAGGTTTTTCAGCAAAACACTTTGCTAGTAGGTTATTCAGCAAAATACTTTTCTAGCAGGTTATTTAGCAAATTACTTTGCTAGTAGGTTATTCAGTAAAATACTTTGCTAGCAGGTTATTTAGCAAAATACTTTGCTAGTAGGTTATTTAGCAAAATACTTTGCTAGTAGGTTATTTAGCAAAATATTTTGCTAGTAGGTTATTCAGCAAAATACTTTGTTAGCAGGTTATTCAGCAAAATACTTTGCTAGCAGGTTATTCAGCAAAATACTATGCTATCATTTTATTTAGCAAAATACTTTGCTAGCAGGTTATTTAGAAAAATACTTCGCTAGCAGGTTATGTACCAAAATACTTTGCTTTCAGTTTATTTAGCAAAATACTTTGCTAGCAGGTTATTCAGCAAAATACTTAGTAAGCACTTTCATTAACAAAATACTCAGCTAATAGGTTCATTAGGAAAAAAATTCGTTTACATGTATTTACATGATGGCAAAATACTTTGCTAGCAGTTTCATTAGGAAAATATTTTGCAACCAGATTTTTTTAGCAAAATACTTTTCTAGCAGATTAATTTGCAAACAAATTTACTCTCTTTGCAGGCTACTTTGGATTTATCAATATTAAAGTAATTTGTAACGAACAAATAATTTTGTAACGTCTCATATCGAACTGTGATATCGAAACAGAAAATTTCAGAATGTCCTTCATAACTGCTTTGATGATTTTGACATAGCAATATATTTTAATTGTACACAGTAGACACTTTATCCCTAAAATATAGTCACAAATTATATTTATACTTGTTCTCCTTTGTTTTTATATGCTTTGTATGAAATATTTATCACATAAAAATACAAATTTTATATATGTAGGTTATAATGCACATAAATTTGAAATTTAAGTGAATAATAGGAAGTTTTTTTTTAAATAGGTGTTTAGATTATTTCATTACCTCTATAGTAATTAATTTTTAGACATAATTGAATATAAAAATATATTTTTGTTATGATATAGCTTTATATAGGACAACCGGAACTGTATTTTCACATCCATTTCTAAAATGTTGAAAAGTAGCTAGTCAGAGGTGTGGCCAGATATTTCGTCCACGGCCAAATCGTTCATAAAATGCGTTATTTTGTATTATAAGGTGTATATTAATTAATTAGTTACATTTATTAATTATAGGTATAGGTTTCTAATTCTTTTTAAAAAACAGCCTGGTTCATATGTACAAACGATTGATCATAAAAAAAAAATATATCAAATTTTAATTTGATTCTTCAAAAAATCAGAAAAAATTAGCCATAAACTTATTTCTGGATCTAAAACTTGAGAATTCAAAACAAAGTTCCTACATCTTAACTAACCTGTATAGAACTTATATTTTAAGGTAAATTTACCTCAATTGAATCAAATATTTATTCCTATTAGTACTTTGTTATTTTCATATTTCAAACACTCATAACTCATTAATTACCGCGAATTATTAAACGAGGTAAATAACTTAAAGGTGCAATTCTCCCGATTAGTATATTTAATTTTATAACTGTATCGATGGATAAAAACTCTTTGTGTGCTCAAATTAAATGATTCAGTTCAAGCTCTATAATATTATTATGTATTGATACTTGACTAAGAAAGAAATAATGTAAAATATATAGTATGTCTTCACTTTATAATACAAAATAGAGCATTTCGTGGATGAGTTGTCCGTGGTACGGTCCCTATATACCCAATCAGATGATATGTTATATGAAAGCTATAGATTAAATCTAACTTAATTATTAAAATTAATAAATAGCATTATTTTCAATTACAAATTTGTATAACAAACCATTCTTTCTAATTCTATTGCACATCTGTGAATTAAAGAAAATCCTATTACCTACAGCAAACTATATTCCAATTCATCACTTTATCGTTCGTAAGATCCTAATTGTAATATCTTCAATACGAGACAATACCTAATAAGGATATCATCTCATTGTGGAAATAATCGCGCCTAAATAAACTAATGAACCAAAATATCCAGAGAAGGAACAGAAAATCCAAGCAATTGAGAGTTTTTTCCTTTTCTCGGCCCGCTACAAATTGTTCGGTTTTTAGCGCACGCCTCTTCTTTTTCCGCTTCATTACCCAATTTTTGCTAATATTCCCGCCTAGTGGATTACACTACAATCGTATGGGCATTATGGAGATGAGGGCTAATTTCACTTTCCAAATAACACAAACCTTCGTACCTTCGTAGGTAGCTGCTTCAGATAACCAACAGTCAGGGGTTTGAACAGTATGTTAATACATGTTATCAATTTTTGAGAATTTGATTAAAATCCACCTTTCAATATTTTCATAAAACTCTCCAACTTTTTAGAATATTTCATAGTAAATGAAGAAACAATATTACCGAATGTAGTTCGCATGAGAGACTTTTAGTAATAAATCAAAAATTTCTACTAAAATCTTTTAAAAGATACTTTAATTTTCACGTTGTTTTACAGTTATAGGAGGTTAGCAGCCCAATAGCTTAATCCGAAAGTTGCCAGTGGTGGACAACTAAGGGACGAAGTCTTGCATTTGAAACTTTTATTATGCATAGTAGTAACCTAGCAATTTCTTTTTGGAGAAAAATAGTTATTATGGTTTTGTATTACCTATCTATTTATGGGTGCTAGGAAAATTCGTCCACGGAAAAATCGTCCGCGGAAAATTCGACCACGGAAAATTCGTCCGTTTTCTCAAATTAGGGATAGAGAGAAAGACATTTTTGAGTGTTAACAATATATATGAAAAGATAATTGCAGTCGCATTAAATCTGGTTAGATGAAAGTAACACATTTATCCACCATTTATAACTGTTGATGAAAAATTCATTCTATTTAGCTAAATATATTATGTCATTTATAATTAAAAATGAGAAAAATAACTTCATCAAATATTTAAATTGAATAGATGGACTTTTTCAGCAATGCAAAACATAGGCAATATTTAAAAAAAAATCTGTTTCATTCGGAGTGTATTGCAATCCTAACTTTATATATTTTATTCGTCAAGATCTCGATATTTTGGCCTTTTATTCTGTGTGTCATCTCTCTTTGTATGAATTCTTTTAGTTTGGGTTAACTCTTCTTCCTTCAGTTTCTGCACAATTAATTTCCAAAAATTAGGATGCTCTTTCTTGAACATTCCAAAATTCAACTGGATATAACGGGTTTTCGCATTGGTTTCGTCTTCCCCGTTTTGTTCCAAATTACGTAGCTTCAAAGTAGTTAAAAAACTCATTGGCATCCTCATTTAAATTTTTATTAACGCCAACAACATCTTCAGGTGGTGAGGACGCTAAGCTTCCGAACTTTTTATCTTAAATTAAATTAATAAAATTTTATATATCTATCTAAATTAATGTTTTATTGACCAATCATGAAATTATTGTGCAGTACAACAAACCAATGTATACAACAAAGTACATTAACTATGTACTATCACCTACATACGTTATGATTAAACTACTTTATATCAAAACATTTATCATAACATTTTGTTCCATTTAAATTAATTAGGTTGCGTTTAATGGACGAATTTTCCTAGTAGGAATTTTCCGTGGACGAATTTTCCGGTCACGCTATTTATGTACTTTATATAATTATTATACCTTATATTATGTCGCATTGTGCGTATCTAATTTTATTGAATTAAAGGTCACTATAAAAATTCAATATATTAGCAATTAATTCTATTCTTCACATTACCGATCATTACTCTTTTCATTCAATATTCATCTTTCTGATGACTTTATTATCTTCTAATTGCGTCAAGTTGTCAAACTTTTGCGCTCGAAAGATTGAAAACTGTGAGTGATGTGGAAGGTCAAAAGGGGAACAGCTCCCTAATTGGAAGGGGTCACTCCAATCACTTTATCTAACATTTTAGGAAAATATTTAGGATATGAATTTAGCAAATAAATTAATAGCACCCTAGCGCTTAGAACACATATATAATTAATTGATTCCGTTAACGGTGCTTTTTGTCAAAATGAATTGATAAAGAAAAATATATCAAGGCTATATATTCGAACTAAATTTCCCACAAATAATGAAATTACATATTTTATTGAAAGATAGTTAATACCAAGAATTATCCTGTATATTTCCCAGTACTTATTTCTTATAATGTCTTTTCGTATTAATCTTTTCACTGTTCGAAAAAAACTGATGTATTTTGTGACCTGTTTCTGTGACCGAATATTATAAGTGCATTAGAAATGAAGTAGAATTATTATTTCTTTAACACAGTTTAAGTGCAGACAGATGTGGTAATATATCTGTTAGTTGGAGTTTTTTAATAACTGCTTTATATTAGCAAGAATGTAGTAGTCTGTATTCTTTCGTATTAATATCATGCACTTGTCTTCATGTATCATTATACTATTTGGTCGGACACTTACAGAAATTGAAAAATGGCCAAAACCAATCTAACCTTTAGAAATTTTGGTTTGACCTATCCTGCCCTATAAGAATGCCCACTTTCCGAGTACTGTATGAGTCAGAGTATTGCAACGTTCCTCTATAGCACCATTTAAATAGAATCTCTGTTTTTTTTTTAAATTTCTGATAATTAATAAAAGATATTAATGTTTCACAAATTATATATATACAATACTTTTCAGTTATAGTTTCCAGTTCTTATTTGTTGATATTCCTGATCTCAGATGTGATTTCTAACTTCAAAGAACAGACTGACTTTTCCCTCTCTGTAAATTTATTTTCATTATTTTGCTTTTATTAAATAGATATTGCATTTTCTTGGAATTTTTAACACACAGAAAGTATATAAACTACATCACCAAATAATAATCTCTTAGCTTTCAACACGATTTGGTATTCCAATTTTTGAGTACCGATCTGGTATTCCAGTGTACCACTTACATGTACAGTGGTAAACCGAAAAAAATTGCGAGTCAACTTGACTCACCGCTTGAGTCAAGGCTGACAAAACTCCAATATTGGAGCGTTTTTTCTTGATTGACACTGAGTCAATCTGTCTAAGGAGACATAAGGAGTTAATATGACTCTTTTTATGATGAGTCAAATTAACTAACATTTTGAGTCGGTTTTTGGAACAAACTGAAAACTAAAATTTTCATTCAATTTGACTCTTATTTTTTCAGTGCAGTTCTAATTTCCAGAGAAGCAAAAAGTAGTATAATAAATCCTAGAATTATTCCCCATTTAACTCTGTTTCTACTCCTCTCTGAGGTCGGTTCAATCAATTCTGCCCAAAATGCTGAAAATTGGAATACGGATGATAGGGTCGAATTGCTGCGAATATTGATTATAATCAAACTAGAAGAGTTGTAGATAATTCAAGAGATTGAATTGGCGTATTAGAATGTTTTTTCAATTATATTCTTCTTAGCGTTGGCAGAATCACAGTTATTTTAATGCCTAATATTTTAATACCCATATCAATGGTTTATTTGAATTTGACATTCAAATTATCTATAGAATATACTTTTTCATTTAATAAATTGCATCAGATAAGTTCACAATAGCTTGCATACATATTGGTATAAAATCTACAGATCGGATTTTGCGTTATTTGAAAGTAGTGATTTTTGTGACTAATAAAAGAAATTTGATATTTTCCTTACACAAAAATATATATCACGTAGTCAGCGTTGGTAAATCTTTTCCAACATGTTACACAAGACGCATTGGTAAGTGTAATTATACACAATGGCTTGCTTAATTCCTTTGTCAGATATTTCACTGTGGTTAACTGTTTATATATAATTATCTGGGTAGATGTCGTATTTCTTAATTCTCCGAATGTATTATTGCCTCACAGACAGAAATTGATGAGAGGGCAGGAAAATAGTGGAAGTAGTATTTTATTCCCATTGCTCAAGGGTTAAATTAGAGACAGCCCACTGGTGGTTTCGGAACTAATACAATTTGAAGGAATGAGAGAAAAGGTGTCGTACAGGACGATCTTAGGGAAGATGTTACGAGTATATAAACGAAGGTTGTGGCCATGAAGGTATCTTTTTCACTAAGAACCTAGCAAGTCGGATAGATCGAGGAGAAAGTTACTAAGACAAGTTAACGGGCCTCTGTTTTGATCCTGGTTAGTTACTATCGAAAGACTCAGACGATGAAGATCTTCACCGGGTCTAGCAGAGGAGATAGGACTCTGAACGAGAAAGGTCAATCTTGCCATTCCATGAGTCAGCAGCAGTTTCCTGGAAGCAGAGATTGTATTCTTTACGACAGAGTCGTAGAAGAAGTTTGGACGGTGTTGATATAGATTACATTAAAGACAGTTTCCGAAGTTGACAAGCAGTAATTCTATGATCCTGTAGAAACAGTAATTTCGTCGATTTCCCTGTTGCAGCCACTTAAATGAATCCATTCCCCTCCCACACCGATATGTGTTCATTGCTTAGAGTAAATATCTTTGTGCTTATCTTTGGAAAAATAAACCCTTCGACCTACAATGTTTGATCTCCAAGGTAACTACCACCTATATTACAATCTCCTCCTAAGGCAGACATTTATTAATTTAATTATAAATTTCTATTCATACAGTATATATTGCCAGTAAATTCATCACAAACCTTGAGTAATCCAGTTATGTAGAAAAGAGGGCTTGTATGAGCCATGAATTCACTACCAGTTATTATTCTTACTACTCTTTATTGCAAAACCTCTACAGCATTCATATGTACAGCATAAATTTCTCCACAGATGAATTTACAGTAAAGTATATGGGGAG
The DNA here is from genome assembly GCA_947561585.1 of Caprella mutica. Classification (NCBI taxonomy): domain Eukaryota; kingdom Metazoa; phylum Arthropoda; class Malacostraca; order Amphipoda; family Caprellidae; genus Caprella; species Caprella mutica. Next base: position 46,090 of record CANNZV010002596.1, on the reverse strand, counting down.
ATAATAAAATATAATACAATTCAACAAGAGCACCTCGTGGTAAATAGGGGCTCAGCCTGCAGATGATACCAACACCTTTAGACAGCTTTTTGGCAACGTTAGACAAATGAAATGTAAATTTTAGCTTATTATCAACATACAGCACCAAAGATCTAGTATTCTCACAAAATTCAAGAATTTCATCATCAACAACAACAACATTGGGTTCAACTTCATGAATTTGTAAACGTTTAGAAAATATTCGTGACTTTTCCTATATTTTCTGTAGAATACTATTCGTCATCCAAGGTTTCTCTAAACGTTTAGCACCTATAGTACATACTTAATTTTTAAGGGAAAACACGTACGGTACTACTCATTCAGTCGCTTAACAAAATTCACAGTTATGATATTCACATCATTATATGAAACAAGCGAATCGATATCCTCATCAATGACACTCCTAACAAAAATGACATCGATAGCGTCCCAGACATCAACCTCACTTTATAGTTGATATTTTTAAAATTAGGACACGAGAATGAAATGTTGGATAATGGTCAGTACCACAGTATAAGATAATTCCCGAATTAGTAGATATTTTATTGTTAAAAGGGACCCATATATGATCCAATAAAGAAAGTAACTGATCAAGAGAATAAGGAGGAAAGCGGAAGGGTTCCGTATTAACAGGAGCAAGATGGAAGGATCGCATAAGATATGAAAACAAGGCATCAGGAGCAAATTTGCACAGCATACTACTTATACAATCAGTAAAATCAGCAATAGTTCCAAGATAACGTCTATAGACAGCCATGAGTATTATCAATTTTCAACATTACAGCACAACACTCATCTAAGCACAATCGAAAAACACCATCAACTCGTCTTTCATTGCGAAAGGTGTGATAATCAACAAAAGTTACAAAACCATCAATACTAATATCTAATGAGGTCTCACTCAAGACTATAATACCTGGTTGAGTGTTCAAGGAAGAAAGCACGAATTCAAAATGATCGAAGTTCTTAATAAGACTCATGTTTAGCTAAGCATGACAGTTACATGTTTAGTCAGATACGAGTTGAACTCATCAATAGTGTAGTATAAAGACCCTCCACTTCCAGCAGGCATCATATAATCAACTAAATCCAAATCAGGGTCAAAATCATCAAGATTAAGGAACTCATGAGAGATCATCGATTATGAAATAAACAACACATATAAAGCAACAAATACTACACCACATGAAAACACAAAAACAATAGTATATATCACGAATACGTACATATACATACAGCAATGTGCGTACACATGCGTAGGTTACCACAATTACATATACGGCTCATATACGCACATACATCTTAATATAATGGATTAAACGAATGTAAACAAAAAATACTTGAGCAGGATAATTTTGTAATCAAACAAACACACGTATATAATCATATCTATACATATGACAAATAAACAAACGAACAAGGGAATTGTGCAAAGATAAATAGATCAAAATGGATAAGACATGGGAATATACATAAGTGTACAAGATTGAATGAAAAATTAGGAATGTGAAATTATGCAAAAAAAATAAACAGACCAATTACCAATGCAGGTACAGCAAGGTATACAAGACAATCACTTGAATAGTCACAATTATGCTAGATCAAAGGCAGTCACCTCCGAGAACAGTACCTAGTAATAGTAAGAGTAAACTAATCAGTATACCCAAACGAAGAAAAGAAAAAGAGGTCAGAATAGAATATTTAGTCCAGACTAATTTATGAGTATATTGCCATATACTCATATAAGTGCCAGACATAAGAACTAAGAATAAACAGAACAACTTATATTGAGATACAATATGTGAGATTGCATCCTGTATTAAAGGTCCCCTCCAAGCAAATATTTTTATTGCCTTATTCAACGAGGCTAATGTTTCTTATCATTTTGCTGCAAACCGCATCGAATTTGGTAGCATAATTTTAATTTAATATGCTTTTAAAGATTTTTATAATCTAAACTGTACAAAACCAATTTTACTTCCGACTTACTAATTTAATAAGTTTTCAGCCTGAAGAAAAAGAATGTACACCATTTGTTTTGATTGTCAACTAGGTATTAGGTTTAATAAATCCATTTAATATTCGTGTAAAGGTATAAAATTAGATAAACTTATTATAGAAACGTTTATATACCTTAGGAAACAATTAATATATAAAATATAGGCCGAAAATGCAGGGTTTGTTTATAAAATTCAAATTTGTAATCAAAACAAAGAGTGTACAATCTTCTTCTCGAGCATCAGATTAGTGATTCGCTCAATTGTTGCTCACAAAGTATTAAAAAACTTTAAAAATAAATTATGAATTATATACTGAACCGAATTGTATGCGGTTTGCGGAATAATAATCGTAGACCTTAGTTCTATAATATTATGTTATAAACTCATTTTTTTCCCGGAGCCTGGAGAGGACCTTTAATGAAATACGTTTAAAGTGGGAAAAAATAAAGCACACAAAGTTACAAATAGGGAGACGGATAAGTAGGTTACACGGGGAAGCAAAGCATGAGACAAGTAGTCACTGAGATCTTGCCAATAAAACATCAATATTTATTCCTAGTGTCTTCTCACAAAAGGCTTCGAGCTTCTCCCAGGTATTTAAAAACAATGTTGAGTTTTTTGCTGTTGAATCGGGCGACTCCACAAAGACATAAATACGCACACCATGTAATCCGAATCCAAATATGGTCTGAGGATGACTACGTTTAGCTCGTTTTTCAAGACATACAGGATTTCGTTGATGATGAAAATGTTATGAACTATAATTTCAAATAAGAATAACTATATATATATTTCAATAACTCTGAAATAACATTGTTTATTTCTCAAAAGTATCGAATGATGTTGTGATCGCAACAAAAAATGATAGTTTAGCTGATTTACAAGACCGTATACTAGTATCATCTTTCTCAGTAGAGTTTCTCAACTTAACAAAGACCCTGATAGGCTAATTGGGTTTAAACCCTAAACGCTTTAAAGCAACAATTTTTTTAGCCTCCAAAAAATATTTTAGCTCACTTTTGACAGCATTACACACAGCATAGATAAGGGCCCGTATGCTAAATCGTGCACACTAGTACATTGAAGTAGCACTAAACACTGCAGACTATAGTGCGACCCGAGATTTTAACTTGAAGTGTCCACCTCCACACTACTTTTCATAGTGCCCACTTCCACACTACGCTTTGGTATGCTGAATATGACGAAAAGTGAAGTGCGTACTTAAATATTTAAAAGTGTCCTGGAGACCGTCCTACGAGACCTCACTTGGCTTTATTTTCAGTTTAATTTGTTGTGTTGACTTGTACTGGCTCAAGGATCTGTTTGGTTTTCATCAAAGGTATCTTCGGGAAATAAAGTCAGGAACGATCGCTCATGAATATAGACGTGTATTTCGCTTTGCTGAAGATTATGTTGATACTATGGGCCGTATGTTAAATAGGGCACTAGCACTATGAAGTAGCACTGCGCACTTCAAAGTGTCTCTCTTGTATGCTAAATTGGTACTACACACTAAGCACTTAAAAGTAGCACTACACGGTGTAGTGTCGTACTTCAGTTTCGTATGCAAAAAGACTTTTTAGTACCACTTCGCTTTTTGACGAATTTTGAAGTACCACACTGTTTCATTGACTTCTTTTAAGAAAAAAAAATTAAGGATCACTTGCTAGCTACCTATGTATAATAATAAGTTATGTTACGGTCGGCAGTAGTACTTACGATTTTGCTATTTTTGGTATCAGTTCTCGTAGGTAGCCCATTTTAGGATTTTTACACAATTTCTACAGAGTGATCAGACCAGGTGTAGACAAATATTTATTGAAATATCTCCTTATAAATAAAAGAAAACTAACTTAACAAAAAAAATCATTATACATCTAAGAAATTAATTCCATAGTTAGTTTTCAATGGGGTACGGTCAAGAGCCCCCCCGGTCAAGAGCCCCCCAGGTCATGAGCCCCCCCTTTCACGAGCCCCCCCCCCTCCCTATTTTTTTAATCCTTATTTACCTAATTAAACAAATGAAGAACTACTTAGATAGAAATAACTGAGAGTTGCTAATGTAGTTTGTTGTATCCGCTAGTTTGTTGTACTGCACACTACATGATTGTTTAATGACCTGGCAGAGGGGTTCGGGGGGCGGCACGCCTCCCGATATACATATATTTTATGTCTAATCAGTAATGAACTTCAAAAGTGTCAATAAGGATTAAATAACATAGGTAAATAAGGATTTAAAAACAGGGGGGCTCATGACCGGGGGGGGCTCTTGACCGGGGGGGCTTATGACCTAGGGGGGCTCATGACCGGGGGGGGATCTTGACTGGGGGGGCTCATGACCGGGGGGGCTCTTGACCGGGGGGGCTTATGACCTACACCCGTTTTCAATATATCCTCCCTTAGCCTCCACCAAACGCCTCAACCTGTCAGGAACTTGACTACAGGTGGCACGGATGGTTTCTTCTGGAATTTCGTCCCAACAAGTCGCCAATTTTTGCTTCAGAGCGTTCACATTTGAGTGATTAGAAGAGCAGGCTTTACTCTCTAAAATACTCCAGATGGAAAATTCCATAGGGTTAAGATCAGGAGAGGAAGGAGGCCTGTATATCGGGAGGCGTGCCGCCCCCCGATATACATATATTTTATGTCTAATCAGTAATGAACTTCAAAAGTGTCAATAAGGATTAAATAACATAGGTAAATAAGGATTTAAAAACAGGGGGGCTCATGACCGGGGGGGGCTCTTGACCGGGGGGGCTTATGACCTAGGGGGGCTCATGACCGGGGGAGGATCTTGACTGGGGGGGCTCATGACCGGGGGGGCTCTTGACCGGGGGGGCTTATGACCTACACCCGTTTTCAATATATCCTCCCTTAGCCTCCACCAAACGCCTCAACCTGTCAGGAACTTGACTACAGGTGGCACGGATGGTTTCTTCTGGAATTTCGTCCCAACAAGTCGCCAATTTTTGCTTCAGAGCGTTCACATTTGAGTGATTAGAAGAGCAGGCTTTACTCTCTAAAATACTCCAGATGGAAAATTCCATAGGGTTAAGATCAGGAGAGGAAGGAGGCCATAACTCCTTCGACCAGAACCCAGCCATATTCTTCTTGCACCATTCTTGAACGCGATTAGCCGTGTGGGACGTGGCTCCGTCCTGCTGGAGGGTAACACCTGTTTTACCGAACGTTGTGTTCACCCAATGCACCAACTGATCCTCCAACAACTTCAAATAAACGTGCTGGTTCACCTTTACACCCTCTTCAATGAAGAAAAGAGGACTCTTCTTTCCAGATGAGGCTACCCCGGCCCAGACCATGACAGAAGCTGGTTTTTGTCTTCTAAACATCAGCCTGTCATTCAGAGGAATATCGCGCTTATTCACTGCATAAATCCGGTCGTTCTGATGATTGTGGACTGCTTGGACCGTGAATAACTTATCATCAGTCCACAAGACCGGAGGTTGCGTGCCGTCTCTCAACTTTTCCAGAAGAAGCTTTGCTCTTTGCAGCCGTTTGGTTTTTGTGGCATCTGACAGTAGCTGAGCTTTTGTCTTTTTGAATGGGAAAGGTTCAGATCACTTGTGAGCACTTTCTGCATCGTTAAATAGCTCACACCAGACGCTGATGCCAATTTCCTTTTAGGATTCCTCCTGATTTTCTCCCGGGTGTTTTTGATGAGCTTAGAGGTCCTAACCTTGCGATCTGGAGTGCTCCTAACCTTTGGGAGGGTCAAACCTGTCTCTCTGAAACGCTTCAGAGCCTTGTAAACACCAGATCCACTCGCACGACCATTCAAAAGCTTGCATATTTGACCCGGGGACTGTCCTGATTCAAAAAATTCCTGAATTGTCGACGCTACAGAGCTCATAACTAAATTAATACTTAGAAATACCTCTGAAAGTAAAATATAACAGTTTGTGCATATACTGAGCTATCCAATAGTGTAAATCGATGGATAATTTTCACGTTTTAAAGGTTTTAAAATTAAACATTAAAATTTGTCTACATCTGGTCTGATCACCCTGTAGTTTATTTAAATATTCATCCTATTCATTGCTTTATAAATTGATTTATTTTCGTCTATTTTTGTATTTTATCAACTTTGCATTGTAAAGTCAAGGATAAATAAAAAAAGAATTGCCTAAAAAGTTACTTTAGAAACTTCATATATGCATGATGAAATGCATTTTATTTATTTTTTGTGTAGCTACTTTATGTTTTAATTTTTTTCTTCAATAAATTATTATCATTATCTCTCTCGTATGCCAAATTGGTAATTTTGGCCTAGTTTGCAAATTATTAGTCCTTTTACAGTGTAGTATTATTCCCTGTCCATTTTTTTTTAAAAACGTATAACATTTCACATAATACACCAAAGAAAAAAAATTATACCGGTAAAAGTATGTTATAATTTTTTCACAATAATTTTTGTTATTTGGTGTAGTGTAAATACCCCAATAATCAGCACCTTAAGCCACCACCATCCGTTGGAATAATATAAAAAATACAACAGATATAGAAAAAATAAACCGTGCATATCATTGGAAAGAGGAATATTCGTTCTTTATCATAAATGTTTAATTTCTTGATGATAAATCTTATACAGGGTGTCCGACACTTTTGTTGCCAAACTTTAACATAAGGTTGCATTCGTCGAAATAAACACTTATTCCATGAAGGTATGGTCTAAAATGCTTAGTTAAAAGAGTTACAAGGTTAGGAAAGTAGTATCTGTACTATTTATTGCGATAAGAAACAAACCATTTTTAACAGTAATTATTATGAGCACAAGAAACTTAATCTTAAATTTAGGTTACATGTTTACAAAATGTCTTCAAACTGTCGCTCATTTGTTGCGATGCTGGCGTTCAATCGTCTGTCCAATGATTGGCGGACGCAAACAAAGAAACCATTGCATCGCAACAAATGGGCGGCCAATTGAACACATTCTGTAAACATGTAACCTAATTTAAGATTATGTTTCTTGTGCTCCTAATAATTACTGTTAAAAATGTTTTGTTTCATATCGCAACATAAAAAAAAATAATGTCAACTAATAATAATAAATAGTACAGGTACTACATTCCTAACCTTGTAACTATTTAACTAAGCATTTTAGATCATACCTTCATGGAATAAAAAGTGTTTATTTCGACGAATGCAACCTTATGTTAAAGTTTGGCAACAAAAGTGTCGGACACCCTGTATAAAATTTATAAAAAAAATTCCTCATGTATATTCAAGCATTGTTTAAGTTAAGTTGTGTTTAATATTCTTTTTCGTTATTGGCTGAAACAAAAAAACAATTGCAAGTAGTGATGTGTCAGCGTGATTGATTTGATGGAATCTTATTATTTTTCGATTGTATGGGTAGGTGTCATTATTGAAGGGTGCCGTTTCAACATGCTCTTGCTATATTGTGAATAGCTGTTGTACTTTTTACATTTACAATGTATCAATAAAATACTTTTACAATGTAATTGTCAGGATCGAATCAAAGTTCCATCAATCACACCAATGGCATAAGGGTGAGTAAAGTGCATTCCCTAAAATTGTTCAGCTTATTGAAGTTATTCTCTTGTTTTTAGGAAATAAATCTAATTGTTACATTTCGAGACGATTTTCTCCGCTACTTCTATCATAGCCCGTCTTAGAATACCTTGGTTTATGGACTTTTTTTACCCATGTTCATCTCAACATCCGTCAGAATAATATGAAAAATTCAAAAGATATGGGAAAATTAAACCATGCACATCATTAGAAAGAAAAAATTGCCGATTCAACATGCTCTTACTTACTATAGTGTAAAAGCTCTTATACAATGTATAATTAAAATACATACTTACAATGTATTTGTCAGGATCGAAACAAAGTTCAATCAATCAAATCAAAGGCATAAGGGTGAGTAACTTGTTGTAGTTCTTCTCTTGTTCTTGGAAAATATATGTATATAATTGTTATATTTCGAGACGATTTTCTCCTCTTCTTCTGTAATAGCCTGGCTTAGATTACCTTGGTTTCTAGACATTTTTTTACCCACGTTTATCTGAAAACCCAGTTCTCCTACATACCAAAGAAAACACTTAAAGAGTTTTTTCTTTCCGGTTAGACAGTTAGAGAATGACCTCTAGATATTATCTCTCTAGATAAAATATTTGCCATAGTATCAACATGGTTTTCAGTAAAGCGAAATACACGCTAATATTCATGAGCGGTCGTTCCTGACGTTATTTCCCGATGATACCTTTAATAAAAACCAAACAAATCCATGTTCCAGTACCATGGCAAATAAGTCAACACATCAAATTAAACTGAAAAATAAAGCAAGGTGTGGTCTTGTAGGGCGGTCTCCATGAGGACACTTCAAAATATAGAAGTACGCACTTCACTTTTCGCCAGATTTAGCATACCAAACCGTAGTGTGGAAGTGGGCACTATGAAGGATAGTGTGCAGGTGGGCACATCAAGATAAAATCTCGCGTCACACTGTGGCCTGTAGTGTTACTTGAAAGTTCTAGTACCCGATTTAACCTACTGGCCATTATAAGTAAGTGCACTAACTAATTTACAAAGCTCACCTTACACAGCACAGTACAAAGAACTATATTTCGAAGACTTCTGACAATGATCCTAAACCAGGGCTTGGCGCTGGGATAGGTGACTTAAAAAAACTGTAGCAACGATGCACAAGAACGTAAACACGGAAATTATGTGAAACTTAATGATATAACCAACTCAGTTAGAGCAAGTATATGCTGGATAAAGAAAAGAAACAGGCTTAACACAAACACAAAGACGGAGCGGTACATAGGATGAGATCTTTGTGACTTTAACCATCTAATAATCCTTAGGTATGAATAACCTTGACCTCTGACCTGATTGAAGCGTCCCATGCAATTTTGCTTCAATCAATAAGAATAATAATCTCTGTGAATTTGTTTTAAATAATGAGTAATAGGAATAAAAACTGATAATTCTAGATCAATAATAACGTGTTAGTTTATTTACTTTATTAAATTGATTATTTTTTTCAGATTTCGAAAATTATTTTTTTCATTAGAAGAAAGAAGAAATATGATCAAAATGCTGCGAACGCTGAAACACGTTTTAGTATGTAAGTATGCATGATATTATAATTTAGAATCTTATTATTTTGACTATACTGGGGTGTCCGACACTTTTGTTGCCAAACTTTAACATAAGGTTGCATTCGTTGAAATAAACACTTTTTATTCCATGAAGGTATGGTCTAAAATACTTAGTTGAAGAGTTACAAGGTTAGGAAAGTAGATCTGTACCATTTATTATTATTAGTTAACATTATTTTTTTAATGTTGCGATAAGAAACAAATTATTTTTATCAGTAATTATTAGGAGCACAAGAAACATAATCTTAAATTAGGTTACATGTTTACAGAATGTGTTCAATTTGCCTCTCATTTGTTGCAATGCAAGCGTTCAAACGTTTGTCCCGCAAGGATTCGTGAAACTCCTGGTGTCTTTGCTCGCGTCCGGCAATCATTGGACAAACGCATGGAAGTACTAGACAAACGTTTGAACGCCTTCATCGCAACAAATGAGAGGCAGTTTGGACACATTTTGTAAACATGTAACTTAATTTAAGATTAAGTTTCTTGTGCTCCTAATAATTACTGTTAAAAATGTTCTGTTCCTTATTGCAACATTTAAAAAATGACGTTAACTAATAATAATAAATGGTACAGATACTACTTTCCTAACCTTGTAACTCTTTAACTAAGCATTTTAGACCATACCTTCATAGAATAAAAACTGTTTATTTCGACGAAAGCAACCTTTTGTTAAAGTTTGACGACAAAAGTGTCGGGACACCCTGTATATCATTTGTCTTTATCTGAAGCAATAAAATTCTATACCTGAGAGCAATATCGCCAATCTAATCAACGTTTCCAGTGACATCATTTCTACGGCTCGCTTGCGGTGAACACAAAGTTTCGATTGTTGCCGACGAAGATAATGTGGTTAAGTACCTTGTTCTGAAGGACAGGGTTTACTCTGGTGATTCGGGCACTATCCCGTTTACTGCCGTAAATGAAGGAAATGGAAAATGTTAGTAATTATATTTGATAAAAAGGAAATATATTAATAGTATTGAAAATACCTTACGCAATGTATTCGATTATTAATTTTATTTTAATTTATTCATTTTTACTATCAGATAGAGGAAATTTATACGCTGTTTGATATACATCTTGAAATGATTTTTTTACATGAAACCAAGCTATTCATTCAATGGGCCGGGCCATATGTTAAATAGGGCACTAGCACTATGAAGTAGCACTGCGCACTTCAAAGTGTCTCTCTCGTATGCTAAATTGGTACTACGCACTTCAAAGTAGCACTACACGGATTAGTATCGCACTACAGTTTCGAATGCAAAAAGACTTTTTAGTGCTACTTCGCTTTTTGACGAATATTGAAGTGCCACACTACGCTTTTAATTGGTATTTTTGAGAATTTTTGTCCTATTGTGCAAAATGTAAAGTACAACATAGTAATCCCCGTTCACTTGTAAAAAAACGTATTACATTTTACATAATACACCAAATAACAAAAACTATGCTTGAAAAAATATGTTTTAATTTTTACAAAAATAATATTTGTTATTTGGTGTAGGGTAAATACCCCAATAATCAGCACCTTAAGCCATCACCATTTCTTGTAATTATTTAAAAAATACAACAGATATGGGAAAATTATACCGTGTATCCTAATTGTTATAGGAATATTCGTTGTCATAGGAATATTCAAAATTCCTCTTGTATATTCAAGCATTGTTGAATCTGCCCCCTCCTCGGTTGTCTCAATTAGTTATTTGTAATTAATTTCCTGTCGCGTTTTTTGGCTGCAACTAAAACCAATTGCAAGTAGTGATTTGTCAGCGTGATTGATTTGATAGAATCTCATTATTTTTCGATTTTACGGGCAGGTGCAGATTATTGAAAAGTCCTGATTCAACATGGCTCTTACTATATTGTGAATAGCTGTTGTACTTTTTACATTTACAATGTATCAATGAAATACATTTACAATGTAATTGTCAGGATCGAATCAAAGTTTCATCAATCACACCAATGGCATAAGGGTGAGTATTTGCATACCCTAAATTTGTTCAGCTTGTTGTACTTCTTCTCTTGTTCTTGGGAAATTTATGTATATAATTATTAAATTTCACAATTTTCTTAGATATAAATAGAAGCTTATATTCATGAGCGGTCGTTCCTGTCGTTATATCCTGATGATGCCTTTAACGGAACCGTACTTGGTTTTGAAAATATTTTTATTAATGAAGCTACGGTTCTGAAACTTAGTAGCCTAATGTAAAATTGAATTCTCTATCGTTTTTGTTCATGACATTTTTTTTGATTAGACCCATAGAAAACGAGTTATTCGAATCTCGAACGTATTTCGATTTTTTATCAAAAACATACAACTTGTACAATTTTGAACCTACGGCATTGGTTTTTTTTTGCATTCAATTCTCCAAGAGATTATCTACAAAACTGTTTCCTTTGAATTTCGATTTTGAATTGGTTTACGAAAAAAACATGGGAAAACATAAATAAATGGATTTTTTTTTCTGAAATTCTAAATTTTGAAAACAAATTCGAAAATCAAAATTCAAAGGAAAACGTTTTCTAAAGAATTCCCTGGAAAATCGAATGCAAAAAAACTAATGCCGTAGCTTCAAAATTGTAAGAGTTGTATGTTTCTCTATACCAGGATACAGTAACATATAGGGTATGGTAATCGGCTGATCGAATCTAGTTTGACGTGATCACCGGATGACTGGAAATGGCGACTCTGACAACACTTTGAAACATGGGAAAACCTACTTAAACTTAGTCACTTCTAAAAAAAAATTTCTTATCAATTACTAACTAGGCAAAGTGTATTTCCATTATTTTTTTACTTAACTGTTATTCATAGGAACTACAATTGAGAAGTTAACTAGCACTAGTTTAGGCTCCTAGGTAGCATATGTTCAAGAACCTAGTTTTTACAGATAAGTTAAAGATATAAACAATAAAACACACTTAAATTAAATCTAAATATTCAACTTTGAGATTCAATCGCCATTTTCACTTTTCTTTCACACAAAACCCTTATAAAATGACATTAAGCTTCTCGATATTTAACATGCAAATACGAGGAATTATGAGCCGCTCGGTAAAAAACAAGGAATGTGTTGTTCTGGTGACGTCAAATTTTTGTGTTGTCTACTAGTTACTATACCGTTTTGGTTCCTGTACCCTGCTGAATACCAATATTTGTAGCTTTTTGAACTACTGGAAAATACAGTTCAAAGTTTGATAATCTGACAAGTAGCATCCTACTCGTATTATAGTAAATGAAATATCAATTTTTCTTGGTTTTTTGTCCCATTGATTACCATCCTCCCCTATTACCTCCCATAGCGAGATAATTAATTATTTCGAATTATAATTGGCTGAGAGATCGTTTTTAACGTGTTTAGAGTGTATAATGACTCCCCAACCCCCGCGTCGCCCCCCTTCCCTTTATCCATCTCTCCAGGGGGTTAGAGTTACTCTACAGCTCTGATATTTTACACAATCATGTAGAAGGTTAATAGGCAACTATTTACGCAATAAAAAAGAATGATGAGATTATGCGATTTTCTCATGTTCGGTCCTCTTAATGAAAACCAAATAGATCCATGGTCCAGGGCCATGGAGAATAGTATGAAAGTGGGCACTTCAAATTAAAATCTCGCGTCGCACTATGGTCTGTAGTGTGTATTGCTACTTCAAAGTGCTAGTGCCTGATTTAACATACGGGCCAATGACACATTATTAAGAGACATATACCAACATGACTTCTGATGATACTTCATCTAACGAAAGCGCTCGTGTATATTTGTAATTGAGTATCTGTTTCCATCTATTTTCCATTGAATAAAGTTTTATAAATATCAAAGCGGATCCATTAATAGCATAGAAAACATAAATAAAATCTCAGAAAATATTTTCTAATAACTGTTTCTGTTACTAACTACATCAATTACTATATAACTAATTTCATTCGATTTGCTTGTCCTGTATACTTAGGCGTATGCAAGAACCTGTGTCACAGTTCGTCAGAGTGTGGAGCCTATTCTATTTCATCTTCCGGAAGCTGCACTCTCATTGCGAAACCTGTGGACAAAAACTTATTTGAAAAAGATTTTTCAGAAGAATGGGCGGTTACCACTCAAGATCACGGTGCAATGATTGTCTTCATGGGTTAGTTACGCAAACAATCACATTTCTAATAAATAATTTTTTTATTATAGTTCAGTGGCTCGAAAATTATAAATATATAGGGCTCTATAAGGGTAAAAGAGCTGCGGTGTTGCTTTGTCACAGAGCCTCTATTAACGAGGAAATTTAACGTAATCTTTCATCAGGTTAATCACGCTGCCCCATTCCACCAAACCACTTTAAGAAACTGCGTGTATCCTGTTTCCTTCAATCTGGTTATTGGGTTCCTTGACACAAATTTCACAATCCTACCTTATGTCCTGCTCGCTTACTTAAATTCTCATTACCGTCTCCTTTTTTCTGGATATTCCCCCTAACTAGTCTAACCAGATGAGACATTAATGTTGGTGGAGGACTATGTTAACCTTTTATAATTTCGCTATCATGTCATTCTCCTGTCTTCTTACTTATGGGAGAAAACTTTGCTCTAATACAGACCCTTACTTTCAGACTTCCAACATAAGGTATAATAAAAATCATTTACATTTTTTTTTCCATATCAGATTACGGAAACCTAACAGTGACTTCTGGAAGTGAAGGCTACACTTATTTCTCGTCAGCAGATATGTACACACGAAATGGATGTGTGGAACATTGCTCCAGTTATCCAGGATTCAGACTAGCCATTACGAACACGGAAAAGAGTTTGAACGACATAAGAGGGTGTGAGTTACATTGATATATTTAACTTTCCACCATATTAGATAATTCACATTATAACTGTTTTAATATGAACACAGTGTAAAGCTGTGTTTACATTATCAGTCACAACCTAGGGAATAGCAGCGGTGTTGACTGAGCATTCGACACTGTCATCATGACAGTGTTCAAACGGTAGCTACTAGAGTACGTCAGTGTGGACTGTGTGGTGAATAGTGGATGTGCCTCTGAAGCCCCGTCCAGACGCTCCGACAAATGCCCAGATTTCTCTGAAATCAGGTGTTCGCGAGCAAATTTGTCTGCGATATGGCAGGCAAATTTGTCCCCGAACACAAGAAGCGAAACTGTCAGTGACTTTCAACATGTTGGATAAATTTGTCCCCGAACAAGTGTTCGCGACTGTTATTTGAATGAATATTTGTGATATATGGAGTAAATTTGATAATTACTCTCATTTTAGATATGAAAGATTGAATGAATTATTTAGTAGTCTATTTATATTATTTGATTGAGATTTTTGTAAATAAATTTTTGTATTTTTTAGAATAAATGTGATTAGTTATCTACATATTAGTTACTGACTAGGGAAAGTTCCGAGTTATCGAACAGTTCCACATTTTCGGACACGTAGTATACCTAAATATTATAGGTAGCTATTTTAATTATCATTTAACTCTCATTGTAATCATTAGTTTTTCTTTCTTACTTTTCTGTAAATGTGGAACCGTCCCATAACTTGGTACTTACCCGGCCTATAAATAGGTATGAATTATTTGGTTGTTTTTCCTAATTTTACTAGGTAACATCTAACTAGTAAACATACAGTATTCTATTTAAGGCTTATAGGAAACAGTATTTAGAAGTGAGCGTAAAACGTATAGGTAGATAAAGGAAATTTAAATTTTGATAGACCTATCATGATCTACGATAACTCCCACTTTGCGAGTTCTAGGAGTGTCTGATTACCGAGACGTTTTTCTAGATAGGTACTAGGTATTATACTATAAGTAACTCAGGTTAGATATCTAGGTAAATATTTATATTAGGTATATAATGGGCTAAATAAAATACCTAGATATATATTTATGTTATATATCGTCTAGTTATCTAATTACGCATTTATATTATATAATCAGCTGGGTAGGTGTACCTCGGTGAGAATTTATATTTTACATCCAATAGGTACCTAGTTAATCATTTTTTAAATAAATGCATGTTTCTAAAATCGCTAAATTATTAGGTATTAACTATCATCAACAACATATGATATTTTTCCAATGAATTATTTATGCAGAATCGCGAACACGGACATTTCAGTTTCCTGATCATGTTGCTCTCGTCTGGACGCGAACACAGGCAGAAATGAGATTGCCCGTGTTCGCCCGAGCAAAAGTATTTCCAAACTCAGGGCATTTGTCGGAGCGTCTGGACGGGGCTTAAGCCGTGTTTACATTGTCAGTCACAACCTAGGGAATACGTGTACTGATTATTGACCATTTGACACTGTCACCACAAAAGTGTTCAAACGGTACTACAGTACGTCAGTGTGGTTAATAGTGGCTATGCTCTGAGTCTTTGTTTAGCTGTGAGAAGGTCTCAAACGACTCGCTATAAAAAAGGAGAAAGTTGCTGTGGAACCTCGCACACCCACCTCTTCCTATTACTAACAACTCGCTGAAAAATACCACCAAAGTCTTTGATACCACTATCCGACAGTGTGGTGATTCGAACGAACACTCCGTTTTTCAATTTCAGTGCGAAAACTGTGTTACATGGTGAAATTCTACACTTGTGGTGAATCCCTTGGGAAATACCTGGGTGCCGACTGACAATGTAAACACGGCTAAGTCAAGGAAGTTCTAGTGAGAGGAAGGCGAGTAGCGACTTCACAACAATTTATATGCGTAGTCGTTCCTCTATGTCGTGTGGGTGACGTCACAGTTCACATATGACGTCACCCTAGCGACAGTTCAGGCTTGTACTAAACAGCTGATGAATAATTAATTATGCAAAATACTTTAGGTATCTGATCATTTTGCTCAAATAATTTTCTCATCTTTGGACATTCAATTTATGTAAGAAGATTAATTGGTGAATATTTACCCCAGAAGCATTGCAGTGTTGGGCCATTACGGCCGGCCGTTGAATAAGGCGGTGGTCCAACGTCGGCAAACCAACCGTGCCAGATCGGGCCATCTCTGTGCCAACGTCGGGCCAATGCCTTTTGCACCTCTGGCCAGCATTGACCCATTATGGCATAGCAACGGCTGACGACGGCATGCCTATGTTAACCGCTCTAAAGCCAACTGTATTTTACTGTGGGCCAGCACTGGCCAATGATGGCATAGCTACTGCTGACGGTGTCATGCCGTTGCTAACCGCTCTAGTCTAAACTAGGATTTATTTTTAAAATGAATCTCAATTAGGTAAATAAAAGTACACATTTTAACCAGACATTTTAATAAATTAAATCAACATCGAAATGATAAACAACACAATCCTCACGATATATAAATAATAAATCTTTATAACAAAAAAATACTTTCAGTCAATAAAATAGAATAAAACAGTTTATAGTAGAACTCCTTTATAGTAAATGAGTTATGATTCAGCCTGACTATTGAACAGATGAAGTGCCATCTGTTTTATAAAACTAACTAACTGCAGCCTTTAACAACAGAAACATCATAGCTTCAAAACACACGTTAAAACTTAAATTAATGAATTATAACGTGCACTGCGCTTCTTTTGATAGCTATGCAACATTTTATTGTAATTTTGGTTCAGAATGATTTAGAGACTCTTAAGAGGGCTGCAATTATAAATTAAAAAACCGCAATTTACCTGCGTGACCCTAAGTACTATATTAATCTACAGCATGCTTAGAAGTTAGGAACTCAGCGCTACAGCCCACCTACAAAAATGACACCGACGACTACTATAAAAAAAATGTCTTAAGTTTTTTTGAGGATGTATTCAGGATATGATAATATGTTAACTCTCTCTTATTCTGTTTAATGAGTTCTTGGTTCGCTCAAAAATGCAAGTGTGAAGAACCATGCGCCTCCATATTCTATAATATGTTCCTCAGACCTCAGGTCTAAAATCTTATGAAAATGGAATTTCCCTAAAATATGGAATCTTCATTGACGATTCGGTATACAATTCGATTAATTTGATCATGTTATTAATCATTTCAATTATCAATATACTGTTCAGGTATTACATCATAATATATTAATAAACTACCATTAGTATACTTATATGAAAAACACAAAGATTATAAATTTGATTAGGCTATAACTTTATCTAAATAAATTTGAAAAATACATTACAATATTAAAATTAATTATTTAGAATCAATTTTATGTAACATGTCAACAATATCACAGATTAAAAAAAATTCATTTATATACATTTCATGTGGATGCTTGCCGATGATGGCCACAATGTCAATTGGCTATGATCTGGCAGCTAACATTGGGCCAATGAAGGCTAGGATCTTGTTGGTTAAGCATCGGCAGCCAGCATTGGGCCAATGCCTCTTAGCACCGGCAAGACATCGCCCGTTGCTGCCACTGTTGAACCAATGGTACCCGTAGTTGGGCCAACCATGCAATGTTTTTTTGGGTAGGCTATAGATGAGTTAGGTGGAACATGGCACTCTCTCTCTCGTTTCTGATACAACATTGAGGTTGTAACGGAATCGTTAGCGCCACAGTTTATAGAATAGGGTAGTTAAGACAACGCTATAATATAAATTTCGGAGCTTGGAGGTCGTGACGTCATTCAAGATGGCGGATGTTTCCACCAATCATGGAACTCAGACAACTGAGCGCCAAATTCTGAAGCAAAAATGTAAACAAACAGTGATGTAAACATTGATAGATTATCCGAAATGCTATTCAACTTCATAATTCTTGATCAACTACTAATAAAACTATACAATATGATATTATTTTTCTACAATGGTGCCTAGAAAATAAATATGCAGTTTTTTAAACAATCAATTAATCATGGTAATGCAATGGGGTATCCGGTAAATTCATCGCCGTAAATTCATTGCATAGTAAATTCATCTCGTGGTAAATTCATCGCATAGTAAATTCATCGCGTGGTAAATTCATCGCATGGTAAATTTAACTTTGCTTACTTAAGTATATTAAAAGAGGTTAATTTAATTAAAATAGCACTGTTGGTTCTAATATATTTTTCGCGTATTATGTTTGAAAATATATGTCATGAAATGGAAGACTCTTGAAGTGAGATCAATGTAGTCTATATTGTAGTCTCTATAAAAATTCCTATTTTATCCTCATTTGATTTGTCAGTTTATATATGTTTCATTGCAATAAAAAAAATTGGTTATTTTATTATGCCTTTAATTTTTATTATAATTATGTACATTTAACTAAATTTTGAAAATCGGACTTGTATTTTATTCAGTTATTATAATTAGGTGCATTTAACACGAAATTATGAAAATCGGGTACCAGTTGTCCGGGTACGAGTTGTCCTGTATACCAGTTGTCCTGGTACGAGTTGTCCAGGTACCAGTTGTCCTAAAGCCATATATAAATGATTTCTGGTCGTCTTTACCTTCATAGGCTTCGTTCCTTGGAGGGCAGCAGCAAATTTATTTCACTTGATATGTTTGAGGACCTTAATTTAGCAGAAGTTCTGAAAAACCTAATAAATTTTAGTATAAATAACTTGACATTCAAATATAATGAATAAAGATTAATACATAATTATTTTTGAATCATTTAATAATGAAGTTTTAGGAATGAAAAGGGTAATACATATTGTGGCTAAGTCATGATGGTTTTATTATAAACAACTCACCGAAATAGTAGATGAGTTAGAGCATAGGTTTTCAAGATTAGATGTAATACCTTTACATTACTTGCAGTACCTTTAGGCTTTAACTACATGATTTTTTACATGGATTTCTGAAAAGAACAGTAAATAGTATACATTGTGAACTTCACTGAGTTATACAATCAGTAAATTACCAGTACAATCAATTTCAAATGTTTTTCTATTCACTCTATTTTTATCTGAGATGAATGATGTAACTTATAGTTAAGCACAGAGAGATTCTCTAGTTAAATTTTTCATAGGATATAGAGCAGAGCTACTAGCTATGTCTTTATTTGAATTTGATGACCTGATGGTGTCATATGTATTTCATCAATCAAATTGAATCAATAGGTAAAATAACATCTCATTATTATTCAGCACATCTACTTTCTTTTGTAAGTAATTTCTGTTAGATACTTTTGCAGCCTGACAGTAGGCTAGTCACAGTAGTAGTGGGGAAACTGGGAAGTGGACCCAGAATTTTATATTTGTTATCAAAATCTCTTTCTGACAGTCTTATCATATTATTTAAAACATTAATTATGTAGGTAGTTACTTAATATCTATGAAGAAAATATATTTGATCTGTTCTGTTTTTAATTTTGGAAGATGTTTTTTAGCCTAGCTGACTAGGGACTTAGGTATATGAATGATTCAGTCAGTTCTATTTTAAATTCATTAATTTTAGCAGTTACAGATAAAAAGAATCGAAAAAAAACTTCAGTCCTATCAATCATGCCTTTGGCAATATTTTCATTCCCTATTAGAACTATCGTCAGACCACTCTAAATTGGTTTAAACAGTAAAATAATGCGAGGACAACCACCATTTTTTATTGAATCGCCATCAAGCTCTTGTGTATATATACGATTTTTAAATGGATTAAATACGATCAGATCAGTTAAAAAAGCACTACTATAGTAATTGACAAATTACAAATCCATTGGTATAGTTTATTTTATCATTACATAACTAAAAGTTGCTTAAATAGGCAAATTATAAAAAATGGACACAGACTGAGTTCGCGGTTTGTTTTGATTTTTAGGACCACTTTCAACAGCTGTTATTTTCGGGAATCTGGCCTGATCAACTATAGACAGCCATGGCCGACCTCACTTTTTTTTCGCTGGATTAGGGTAACTTGTTTGTACGAATCTGTGATGTTAGTTTATTTTAAATGATTGGATTTTAGTAATAGAATGTCATATAATTTTCGCATGTATATCATTCAATTACTATTTAATTTAAAATATTTAATATGTGAGTATACTTGCATTAATTTATTATTTTATAGTCATGAATACTTTTCTTTAATTAAAATTTTTAATATCTCTCAAATTACATATTTGGGTAGCTACTCATAGTTTGAAGAACATCATAACTGTAAATGCTACACCTCTTTGAAAATATGATCAGCAAAACAAAAATATGATCAGCCCAGTAAATTAGAAGCAGGTTTTCTAATTAATTGAGAGGTATTGATTACAATTTATATTTTTAAAAGTAATTTAGATATATTTTTGGTGCAGTTGTAACGGTAGAATTTAATCTTTAATATTAACGGTTTGCTTACTAACGGACCGACAATTGGGCCACGAGAATTGGGCACAGACAATTGGGCCCAGCACAATATTAGGCCCCACGACAATTGCACCCCGCACAATTGGGCCCAAGGACCAATATAGTAGTTGCCCAATTTTTCAGAGTCGACAGTATTAACTTAATTTAAGACCATTGCTACCGTAATAACTAGGGATGTGACAATATCCGTTTGGTATAAAAATGTAGTCTTGAGCATAATTAAACTATAGAATATTCCTAATATGGAAACAACATTCTTGTTATGAAAAATATATATCTTAGAACATATTCATTTCATGAATAAATGGTTTTATTCTTTTAAATTACTATAATTTTCTGTTCTGAGATAGTTCATGTAAGCAACATATTTCCTAGTTACAGTATCTCTATAGTTAACTCCTGTATAGTGAATGAGTTAGGATGAAGCCAATAGCAAATAAGAATGTAGCTATTTTGGATGAAGAGACAAAAGAAAATAAGAATGTGGATATTTAAAAAAGGCCATGATCCTCCTAAGACATGCTGACATTATTGGAATATACAAGTCCAATTAAAGTTAATGTGAATTTGTTGAAACCTGTTCATTGTTCAATATAGAAGAGTTTCATGAATTAGTATTACAAAAGGTATTTTCACAATCTCATTTTATCCCTACAACTCTTCAATTTTTCTTAGTTCAATGTATCGAAAATCTTTAAAATTCACATGACATGATTCAAGTTAATATATAAAAATTATTTAAATACTTCAAAGATTTTCATTACACCGAAACATGAGATTACGGGTTTGCTAATATACACCTTACCAAGTATATCAAACGAATTTAAAAATTACAAACATATTTTTAGCGAATATAAAACATATTTCAAAGATAGTATTGTCACTACCCTAGTAATAAAAAATTAACACTTCTTTATTATGTCTTATGTTCATTTTTTCTGGGTTCAATTGTTTTGGAGCTCAATTGTCGTGAGCCCAATTTTCCTGGGGCCCAATTGTCGGTGCACCATATTGTTTGTAACGTTTCAATGTCTTTATAAAAAAATCATCTTTTATTTACCTCTCTATTATTTGTATTATCTACCTTCCTTTTATATGTCATCGATGATTTATTATGCGATGAATTTACCTGCGATGAAATTACCATGCGATGAATTTACCATGCGATAAATTTACCACGCAATGAATTTACCATGCGATGAATTTACCGCGATGAATTTACCCGCGATGAATTTACACTGATCCATGCAATGGACCTACTACCTATTTGTGAAAAGTGATTTTGCTACAATTTTGTTTCTAGACTCCACAGTCTCCACAAAGAAAGAATATGAATAAGGAAGCATTTTCAGTTGTTGGTGAGTATTAGCTATAACCTTATACCTATGTAGACTACCTGACTAGACGTCACATAGTGAGTAGTCGATTTAGCCTAGCTGCCTAATTTGAAGCCTATACTATTTTGGTTGATATATTTGCATCATATGATCATAAAAAGTACAAACCAGGTAATACAGTGTGTCCAGTCTGCAGAATATGGGAAATATTTGGGATATTCTGTCTGAACAATTTTAAATTAATTCCTATATTGACATTGATTTTGCTACAAACACTTCTGAATTAATCCCTATACTTACATTAATTTTGCTAGGAACAGTATAAGAGATCTCTATGAACACTTCACTAGTTTCTACAGACTGGCAGTATGTCCTTACTTACTCGCCAATACATTGGCGAGTTTGTGATTGTAAATTTGAGCTTCAAATCCTTTAACATCCAAGTTATTTTATAAGGGAAAAAAGTGCTTTTTAATTTTTATCACTCATTTATTAGAACCTCATCAGACAACCAAGTAAATTGTAAAATTACTAATATTAGTATGTCTCATAAACTCTCCAGCTATCCCCAAAGTTCAAAGAAGCTAAATTTCTCTCCAAAATGAGCAAATTATCATAAATTCTTTCCAAAATAATGTAGCATAGCCAGACTGCAGAATATGGAACATTTTCCCCAAGACTCTCTGCGACAAAATACAAATCTGAGGCTCTGAGCCCTACTTTAGAAATTTAATATCTCTGCCAGTGATCTTGAAATAATTCCTATGTAACCGTTACTTTAGCTGCGGGAGATTTTGAATTGATTCCTATGTAACCCATGTAATAAAGCATGTCCAAACTCTCTATTTTAATGGCGAGTTTGTGACAGTTATTTTGAGCACTTCAATTGCAAATGGTGAGAAATATCTATTTTTCATCTATGTATGCTACAATGTTATTTTGGAGAAAACTAATGATACCTAATTTCATCATTTAAATTGAAATTGAAGAAAAATTTGGTTTCTATTGGAGAAATAAATGGAGAGTTTATGAGCCATACTATTTTAGTTGGAATGGAATTTAGCATAATTTACCATTAAAATCCACCAGCATTACCAATAAATTGGTTAATCGACCAATTTTTTCTCTATTTAGCCAACGATTCACCAAAAATTTGATGAAATATAGGAATAAATAGCTAGCTAGAAAATCACAGACGTTGCTAGAATATTACTATTTTCAAAGGGGAAAAATCCACCGATAATCTTAATAGAGTTTAACAGTTTTATCTAATTCGTCTAATTAATTTCATCCTACTTCCAAACAGGAACTCTATTCAGTAAGTCTAAATTCAGAAAATTATTTGATTCTGACTAAATTTCATCTGAGAAGGCTGGTTGCTACCTCTCCCACTGGAAATTTTGAAGCAACGCAAGAAGAAAATGACCATATGATTCATGTTCTGAACAACGTAAGTATATAACCATATAACTTCATCTCATTATTGCTTTGAATGCACTGACTCTTGGTTGGTGAAACAATTTATGAATTCCTTTATTGCTTCTTATTAGTCTTTTTTATAGACTTTTTATGTAGTCTTTTTTATAAATATTTGAAGCTAACAATTTGTGGATGTTAAACCCTAACTGTAATTAATATTTTATGAAAAATTTCATAGGACCCCTTGCTTGAACTAGAATCAGAGGTAATGGGCTCTCTATAAAATGAAGTTAGGGCTGCCCGCAGTGCCTTCACCTTAACTAGAATCAAAGGAAATGGGCTTTCTAGAAAGGGAAGTTAAAGCTGCCTGAAGTGACCTATTCACGGTCACCAGCAACACCAGTTGGAGGCTTCTTCCATTCCATATCTTCTGAAAATACTTGCAGCTACTTTACAGAATAAATTTTTATGAAAATGGAAAAATATCACAGCAAGAATCTCAAATCAAAATTGACTGATCATGAAACACATGCAGCAGTATTTTAATCTCCCAGGATCTGAATCTACATTTGTTTATATTCTTCCAAGAATACATACAAAATATAGATTCATCCTAGGGATTAAAATATTGCTGTGCCCATCATTTATATCCTCTATTAATGAATTTCTTTTCGTTTTTTCTTAAATAAGAACTGCTATTATACAGAATTTTCTAAATTACTATCAGAATTGATATACAATTAATATTGTATGCTCCCTCAGCTATGCTATGATCAAATGAACAAATATTTAGTAAGTTCAATGTCTTAGAACATGGAATCAGAAGCTTAGACATGTAAATGAAAAGAATAAATTAATGAAAAAAACTAATAATTAAATTTGTCCATCAGGTTTTCAATGACCATTTGAAATTATATTCATATAAGCGGTATAGTTTTAATTTTTCATTTTGATTGAATAGAGTTAACAATCAAAACTATTCTACTTCAATGAATTTTTTTTATTATTATTAATGTGGTTTCTGGATCACTGGACGACTCACTTTGCATCTGAAAACTTATGCTTAAATCTATAAATTTTGAAATTGTATCCATTATAATGGATGGATCTATTAAAATGGATACAATTTAATTTATATAGCGACTTAGTAGTTTCATTTGTTTTTCATTCTCATAAAAAATACTGTTATTATTCAAGTTATTTATGTGTGGAATGAATTATGGGTGTCCGGAAAACAGCCAGGCGGAAAACTGCCGAAGCGGAAAACTGCCAGGCGGAAAACTGCCAGGCGGAAAACTGCCAGTCACTCACTGAATTTAATGACTTTAGTCAGTAATAAAATTTTGATTTATAAAAAAACGACGTTTGCTCTTAATTAAAAGGAGTTGTGGGAACATTCATTTTTACTTAGTATACAAAACAGAAAAATAGATTTTCTTTATTAGAAAAATACATAAAACATATTATTATATAAATATTACAGTAAAAATATCAAATACATGATATAAATTCAAAAATTAAACCTTTCTTAGAAAATACAAAAAGAAGAAGAAACAAAGAAACGATTGTATTAGGGACAGAGTACATTATCATTTCATAACGGGTTTAGTGTCTAATCATTTCATTTTTGTTTATAATTTGATAATTGAACAAGCTTTATGCTTAATATTGGCTTGTACTCATTATAAAACAAATTCGATCGATGTTTGTGAAATATTTAGAATTTGCAACACAACATCTATGATTATTAAACTGATACTACGAACTTAATCCTCTGACAATTTAAATCGATCGAATTTGATTACTTATAAATTAATAATACTTTTACATATAAATGAAAATTGTAAAAATGAAGGTGTTAATGCTATTGAGAATAAAATTGTAAATGTAATAAATATTGAACATACTTATAAGTGATGTAACATACACTTAATATATATTATACAAGATATAAATTATAAATCTTGTAAACATATAAAATCCTATATATGTAGATATATAAATAAATACATGTTTTTAAAATGTACGTAACTTAACAAATAAGTTAAAAATGGTAATCATAATTTCTTTGTGTGCACTAAATTTGTTTTACTGTGTGTTAAATAAAGTAGCTTTGTTGAAATACTATTTTCCATTGAATAATTAGTAATCCAATAATTTATATATTTTAGTTGTAAAAAATAAATGTCTCTTTAATCACTTGACGAATGGCTAACGCTGTTTTTTATGAATTATAATGTTCTTAGAATGTGTTTATCAAAAGTCAAAAAATAAATAAATAGCCAATAAGTGACTGGCAGTTTTCCGCTTGGCAGTTTTCCGCTTGGCAGTTTTCCGCCTGGCAGTTTTCCGCTTCGGCAGTTTTCCGCCTGGCAGTTTTCCGTTTACCGAATTATGTCTGTCAATGACCTCTAAATGATTCAGACTTCATTTTCCTCTTTCATCCGTGACTGCAGCCACAGGTGCTTGTGTCTGTTTGAGTTACTTTCCTTGGTAAGTGACTGCGTTCACGGAGTAGCTTTTCTTCATCCATGAGCAATGTCACTGAAAGTGGTAGGTGACTTTGTTCATTGAGCCACTTTCTTTTCTGACTGCTTCTTCCAGTCCCTTGTGTTTAATTCACTTATTTTCCTGTTGAATATTTGTTCTAGGTAGCCAAAGGAAACCCTATAAACAAAGGTCTGTCGATTCAATATCCCAGCAATCGAATCTATATACGATGTTTACAGGGGAGACTTAAACCTACTACTTAAATTCTAAAATTCGAGATTTTTGTGCTATTGTTTGTCATTGTTATTTTATAGTTTATTTTTTCAAATCTTAAATGAACTATAATACTATTGAATGATTATATTGTGTTTATGATTCAGTTCTTTTTTTAAATGATTGTTCCTAATACTTTAAAGAATGTAAAAATTTAGCATAAAATAGTAATGGACAAATATCAGATTATTTGTAAATGTCAGTTTTGTTGATTTGTACTAGTCTGTGGTAACCTGTGATAAGCTCTAAATGTGGATTATATATATTTATCATTAATTTAATGGTGAAAGTTAAATCATAATAATATCCGGGGTATAAATGCTCCATCCAATAAAATCTGTGAATATAATTACTATCCTTCAAAAATAAAACCTAATTATATAGGCTATCCGTATGAATTTAAATAATAATATTTTTAGCTTGCATTTATGAATATAACTTTTTACATGCATAGTAATCTAGTATCAGGCTCAATAAGCTAAAATTGCTTCTTAAAAATTGATTATGGTGCTGTAAGCTACTAACGAAAAATGTTTAAATAAGAGTTTATTATATTATCAGAGTGCTCAAGTAACTGGATTTCACTTAAATAATCTATAATGGTAATTAAAATCCTCATTATGAAAAGAAAATAATCGAATTAACCAAATAATTTAATTTGTTCAAGTATGCTATTTTGATTTATTAGCTATGGCATCGCGCAACAAAAACAATACTTGGCAACTGTCACTGGGTCCAGGCTATTTGACTCGAATTTGTACCCGTAGACTTGTCCTAACTACCCTATTCTATAAACTGTGGTTACCTCTTGTCAGCTCTGAGAACGACATATGCGCGTGGGTGTCCGGACGTTTCGTTGCCTGGACAATTCGTCGCCTATTTTAAAATGAAGGAGACATAATTTAAAATATAATTGGTGGTTGTGCATTCATTTAAAGGAAGCTAATTTTTTTCAACACAATAAGTGGATGATATAGTGCACTTTTACCTTATATTATATTGATAATCACAAATAAAATTATTACATATATATAATGATATTTTTATTGATAAGTATAGTACTATCATTCTACTCGTCATTGAATGGTTCACTAAGTTTAATTAATCCAAACTTGTGGGTTTCAATTGATGCTTTAAATTTAAATAGAGAAGAAAATAAAGCTAATGCTAAATTTCAAAAACATTCTTAAAGTGCCAAAATCCATTATAAAAGAAAATACAGGATGAAAATAAACATATTTTAAAAGAGATCAGCTATTACGATGCAAATAATAAAATATATTTTTGAAGGCCGTTATTCACAATATAAAATTTTTACTAAATTTTGTTTATTTTCATATCTGAAATCTGAAGCATTGTTGTCTAGAGTTTGCAAATTTTTAACATAATTTATTTGTATTTCTTTGTTTTAAAATTTACATTGCAATAATGAATCAATTGTTTATACTGCCAACAAAAAGAAATTAACGGTTAACATTGCGTTACTTATTTGTCTTGTTTCAGTGATTTTATACATGAATTTTTAACATTTTATTTGCTATAATGTAACAGTGTAAGTTAATCATTCGTTTTTCTATACTTTCTACATGAACATTTGAAATAATATCTTTTTGTTTAAATTTGAATTTTTTTTTATATTTGCGATAATAACCAGCTCAGTACGAATTGTCCAGCGACGAATTTTCCGGGGACGAATTGTCCTAGCACCATGCGCGTGTACTCGCCCTCGCTTTTGAAATAACACTGATGTGATAACGGAACGGCTCCGTTTCGAAGGGATCAGTTTAAATTCATTGCATGGTAAATTCATCGCGTGGTAAATTCATCGCATGGTAAAATCATCGCATGGTAATTTCATCGCAGAAAATTCATTGCATAATAAATCATCGATGACATATATCAGGAAGGTAGATAATACAAATAATAGAGAGGTAAATAAAAGATCCTTTATTTATAAAGATATTGAAACGTTACAAATAATATGGTACACCGACAATTGGGCCTAGGACAATTGAGCCCCAGGAAAATAGGGCTCACGACAATTGGGTCAACGACAATTGGGCTCCAAAACAATTGAACCCAGAAAAAATTGGGCTGAAGACACAATAAAGAAGTGTTACTTTGTTATTATTAGGGTAGTGACAATATTATATTTGAAATATGTTCTATATTCTCTAAAAAATTGTAATTTTTAAATTTGTTTGATATACTTGATAAGGTATATAATAGTAAGCTGCCTCTTTAATCACATTTGTATACTAATCTCATGTTTCGGTGTAAGATATATTTTAATAAGTCGTATTAACTTGAATCATGTCATGTTGATCTATTTTTTTGTGACATTGAACTAAGAAAAATTTAAGAGTTGTAGGGATAAAATGAGATTGTGAAAATATTTTTTGTTATACTAATTTATGAAACTCTTCTATATTGAACAGTGAACAGGTTTCAACAAATTTACATTAACTTTAATTCGACTTGTATGTCCCAATAATTTCAGCACGTCTTGAAGGGCCACGGCCTTCTTTAGATACCCACATTCTTATTTTCTATGGTCTACTTCCTAACTCATTCACTATACAGGTGTTCACTATAGAGGTACTGTAACTAGGAAATAAGTTGCTTACATGACCTATCTACGAGTAAAAAATTTAGTAATTTAAAAGAATAAAACCATTTATTCATGAAATGAATATATTCAATAAAAGATATTCAAAACAAGAATGTTTTGTTTTTCATATTTGGAATATTCTATATTTTAATTATGCTCAAGACTAAATAGTTTTATACCAAACGCATATTGTCACATCCCTAGTTATTACGGTAGCAATGGTCTTTAATTAAGTTGAAACTGTAGACTTTGAAAAAATGGGCAAATAATATATTGGTCCTTGGGCCCAATTGACGTAGGCCCAACTGTCCGGGGTCCAATTGTCGTGGGGCCTAATTGTCCGGGGTCCAATTGTCGTGGCCCAATTGTCGTTCAACGAAATAATTTATGGATATGTTGCTAAAGCATACCGTTAATATTAAGATTAAATTCTATCGTTACAACTTCACAAAAAATATATTTAAATTACTTTTAAAAAGAAAAATTGTAATTAATACCTCTTAAATAATTAGAATACCTGGTTCCCATTTACTGAGGCAATTATGCTTTGCTGATCATATTTTCAAAGAGGTGTAGCATTTACAGTTATGTTGTTCTTCAAACTATGAGTAGCTACCCAAATACGTAATTTGAGAAATATTATAAATTTGAATTAAAGAAAAATATGCATAACTATAAAATAATATATTAATGCAAGTATACTCACATATTAAATATTTTCAATTAAATATTAATTGAATGATATACATGCGAAAATTATCTGACATTCTATTACTAAAATCCATGCATTTAAAATAAACTAACAGCACAGATTCGTACAAACAAGTTACCCTAATCCAGCGAAAAAGAAAGTAAGGTCAGTTTAATAATTTGCAAAGAGTTTATTTAAGTTTATCAATTTAATTTCATAATGTACCATGCGATGAATTTACCACGCGGTGAACTTACTATGCGGTGAACTTACTATGCGATGAATTTACCATGCGATGAATTTACCGGCGATGAATTTACCGCGATGAATTTACCGGATACCGTTTCGAATGGGCTATCCATCCTTATGCTCTCAGTGTGGGTCAAGCTGTGAAAAGAGAAGGTGGGTGCCCCCCAAAAAAAAGAGAGAACGGGAAAGAAGTCATGCTGCTAGGTCGCTGCGGAGCCTCGTACACCCTTCTCTACCTATTGCTGGAAAAAGTGCCACTATACGAAAGTGTGGTGATTCGGACCAACACTGTCCATTTTTCAATTTCAGTGCCAAAACATCGTTTCATGATGAAATTATAGCCTTTGTGGTGAATCTCTAGGAGTCTAGGGAAATACCTAGGTGCTGACTGATAATGTAAACACGGTTTAATAGTGTAAAACTGTTCTAACTGAAATTACTAAAAAGAAAAGAGATTTCCTATTTATATAAATGACTTGAAACTTAAATATGAATCTGTTCTCCAACTTCTCTCCAATTTCTGAATTATATTGATTGACCATAATATTATGGTTTTAAAGTTCAAGTTTTATTGAAATTTATTTTGTTTGTGTAATTTGACAATGTTATCGGGAGAAGTCGAGAAATAACACCTGTCTGTAATTAATTTGATAACTTGATATTTTATTTAAAAAATAAATCTTCTTGTTTAAACTTCTATTCAGCTAAAGTTGTCAGGTTTATATCTCCCGTGATATCTCCTGTTTTATGTCATATTTTAAATACGTCTTTATCTAGTAGTGTTTCCCACAATATTTAAAGAAACAGGAGTACATTTACAAGAGTGGTGATCCTGCCCAATGTGCTAATTACAGACCTATATCAATACTTCATATCTTAAGTAAGATATTTGAGAAGGTAGTTTATTCTCAACTCAATAATTAACTGAGTAAATTCCCCCGCGGAAAATTCCACCACGGAAAGTTCCACCAGGTAAGTTCCACCACAAAATATTCCACCGCCAGAAAATTCCACCACGGAAGATTCCACAGCATAATATTGGATTTCATTTATAGAAGGTATAACATTTACTATTAACTGATTTAAAGAAAAAAAAATTTGTGGTAACAGAACAACATTTCATTAGATAGACATTAAAGAGTTATAAGACTATATGTTATGTTAAGTAAAGAATATATATATATATATATATGTTAGTTTTGTATTGGATGATTTTTAATGCGCTTGTAAATTTAACCTTTCATGAATTGAATTTAATAAGAAGTATATTATTATTTTAACCTAATAATTTAGTATTAGGTTAAAATAATCGTATAGTCCGAAATTGTGTTTGGAGAAGTATAAAAATTAATATTGACAGTAGATTCAGAATTAAATGTTGAAGTATACTAAATTTATTTCTTTTTAAAATCATTTTCTTTCACATTTAGCCCCTTAAATAATCAAATGGTTGACAAAAAGGTTAAAAGCTATAGATGTAAAACTTTTCAAACCTTTCAAAATACAAAGAATAGTATGGGTAGAAGGTTTAGTGGGTAAAATGAACCACTGTTATGAGTTCTCTGTAGTGTAGATATATTTGAAGAGATTGTACAAGTTCGAGGGTTAGACCCGGATGAAAAAAATGTCTCAAGTAAAAAAATGTCTATTTTTATAATCAAGTTTGAAAAAATCAAGCATCTCGCTCTTCAAAAGGAGAAAAAAAGTAAAAATGTGAGAAACTCCCCTCAATATTCAGTATTTTTGTTAATAAAAATCTAACATTGTCGCAACATTCAGGATTAGAAACTGAAGAAGTAATTATTTTATTCCTATATTAAAAAATTTCTTTCAAAGAACACTTTATTTGGTAACTTTGAAAATTGAATTTGTTTTTGTGTCGTTTCATTGTTTCCAGTTCCCACTGATTAAAAAAGCATGCACTGCATTTATAATATTCAAAAATATCAAAATATGAGAAAAATTCGTACTAAAATATGTTTTATTAAATTTGTTATTTAACTTGTAACAAACCAAAATTGTAATTAACCCATATATTCCCATTATTTCACGAGATACGATGCAAAATCATACTCTCTGGAAATTTTAAGTTGTAATTAAAGCTCATGTTTTTAAGTTTGTAATATTTCTTGCATTC
This sequence comes from Caprella mutica, assembly GCA_947561585.1. NCBI lineage: Eukaryota > Metazoa > Arthropoda > Malacostraca > Amphipoda > Caprellidae > Caprella > Caprella mutica. Next base: position 14,437 of record CANNZV010002596.1, on the reverse strand, counting down.
TGAAATGTTTGAAAAGAAAGTTTTCCATCTATAGGTCTTAACCTTTTTTGTCAACCATTTGATTATTTAAGGGGTTAAATATGAAAAAAAAAATTGTAACGAAAAAATATATTTAATAAAGATTCTTCATTCACAATTTATTGATCCTTCCAACTAACGATAAAAATCAAGCACTGGAAAGTGAATATGTCATCGTAGATGTTTTGTCCTTAACGTGTCTAATTTCAGATGTGCGGTTCATTCAGCATCTTTTTTAGTAGAGCATTAATTTTGAACTATGAAGTTTCAAATTAATGAAATGAAATACTTATCTTCAAACATCATGCATCCATTTTTTCTTTTTGCAGATCACTATCAAAGAGTTGATCTTGGGTTTGACAGGGATACCAATACCTTCATTTGGGGAGACGGTAGTGTACTTGATCCTTCGATTTTGAAGGAAAATGAGCCTGTGCGTAATCAACAACTGGATGAATTTGTGATATACCATAAGAAGCTTGACGATCTCCCTAACACTGCAAAACGACCTTGCATCTGTCAAAACCATCAATATTACGATTAATCAAAAATTAAAAAGAATCATAATTATTAACTATATAAAAAAAATTAATGTTATATTTAAGTAGTACTAAAGAGAGTTTAAATATTCATAATTATTCATCAACTATGATATATATTTTGAATTTGTCTTTAGTTTTCAGTCAGAGTACAGAAATATAACTATAGTTTATATTAAAAATATGCAAGATATATGCGAAGTCACCATTAAAAATAACCCTACTTAGATTAGTTTGCTTGCTTTGAATATTTACAAAGATAATTGTTTTTTTAAGTATATCATTGCTATTAAATGCGTGATAATGTAATCATTAATGCTCCGTAAACTATGCATGGAACATGAACAAGCGAAGAACTAATATTCAGAGTGAAAACTTCAATGAGATCAAAATGTTGCTGAAGTTGTTTATTTTCCAAATTTGTTTACAAGGAAGAAGTGTAAGCACTCTGTATTATAATGCCTACCATTATAATTTTTCTTCCTTTTATTCAATGTCTTTTAGTAAGTAAAATTTTAGAGTTTACTCAAAGAATAACCTTCAAGCAATGACAAAAATAATCACCCTCACTCTTTGCTTACCTGTTCTTAAACTATGTCTATCAGTTTAAAATTGTTTTACCTGTTAATAGTACAATATGAGGCGGAGAAAAAGAGACCAAGATACAATTTTTACGTCCATTGGCTAACGATTTAGTATAAGTATTTGAAAAAGCGGAAACATTTTTGTGGCCCATACTGTATATATGAATAGGGCGCTTCAAGGACCCAGGCAACATGACAATATCCCCGGGAACTACGTTGGAGTACCGCACCTCCGCTTCAGATCCCACATCCCAAAAGGATGCTGAGCGAATGTTCGAATTGTATATAATATAATAAGTTCCTCATGGAACTTAATGCGAACATAAAAGGATGTTATTTTTTGGATCCTGTGCGAGGGTAAACGAATATGAAATATTTTATGATTGGAACAACAGAGTTAAATACCATCAGAGTTAGAATGATGTATATTACTATTTATGGGTATCTAAAATATAATAAGGTGCACTCATTAGAAATATTATTAGTTAATTATATCCGTGTTTAAATTAGAGTGGCCAACACGGGTGTAGGGGGGCTCATGACCGGAGGGATGCTTAAGTTCGGGGGGGGGGGGGGGCTTATGACCGTACCCCAGCCAACCCTTCCCTCTCTCTCCGACCCCAGTGTTGAAACGTAATTGGTTGAGTTAGGTTATCTGCTTGTGTGTGATCAAGAACCTTTATAGTTAGAGGTTTTTGTTATTCTATATACTGTGTCAAGGTATAATAGTCTCGAAAGAGAGGAAATAGTTTTAAAAACAAGCATAATTAGAATAATAAAACTAAGGAGTACCTACCTAGGGTCAAACAGGTAAATTGCGGTCCTATAATTTCAAATTGCAGCCCTATTAAGAAACTCTCAAAATCCTTCTGAAAGTAATTTAGATTGAATTTCTTAATATCTTGATAAGCTCAATTTGTGCTAGATTTCATTTATTTCAAGAGTGCTTTGAAGCCTTGATGGTTATTAATTTTTCTACGATAAGACACCGCAGTTAGTCAAAGTGCCGCAATTTCTTACTTGACCCTAGTCAGTCACCCCTTGTTAGGTATCACTGTGCTATAGGAAATTAATTAGCTGCATAACTACCTACTTACCTACCTAGGGTCACGCTGGTAAATTGCGGCCCTCTCAAGATAGTCTGTAAAACATTCTGAACCGAAATTTTATTACAATGGCATAGCTATCAAGAGAAGCGTAGTGCATGCTATAATTTATCAAATTTAAGTTTTTAACATGTGTTTTGAAGCTATGATGTTTCTGTTGTTAGAGGCCGCATTTTGTTAGTGTGCCGCAATTTACCGATTTGACCCTAGATAAACGGGATACGGTCAAGAGCCCCCCCCCCCTCGGTCATAAGCCTCTCCGGTCACGAGCTCCCATTCCCTGTTTTTTAATCTTTATTTACCTAGTTAAACAAATGAAGAACTACTTAGATAGAAATAACTGAGAGTTGCTAATGTAGTTTGTTGTATCCGCTAGTTTGTTGTACTGCACACTTCATGATTGTTTAATGATCTGGCAGGGGGGTTCGGGGGACGGCACGCCCCACGATATACATATATTTTATGTCTAATCAGTAATGAACTACAAAATTGTCAATAAGGATTAAATAATATAGGTAAATAAGGATTTAAAAACAGGGGGGGCTCGTGACCGGGGAGGCTCATGACCGGGGGGGGGGCTCTTGACTGGGGGGGGGGTTATGACCTAGGGGGGCTCATAACCGGGGGGGCTTAAGACCTACACCCAGATAAACTAAATAACTTCCTACCTACCTAAGCTAGTCTGGGAAATCGGACTGTTAAAGACGGGTTTAAATTACAATTATCTGAATTTAAAACTCGAGATATTGCCTAACTTAGTAACTGTAATGGATAAAGTAAAGCAAAGTAAGTTGAACAGTAAAATAAAGAATATGAGGATACCGTTTTAATTACACTAGGGTAAGTTCCGAGTTACCGGACAGTTCCATATTTTCGATCATTAAGAATAAAGTATACCTACAATAACTAGTATTTAACTATAATTATAAACTAAACTATATTATTATTGCCTATCTGTATCACTACTACCAATCTGTAGCACAGGACATACGTACAGACTGCATATTGCTACTTCTAGAAAAAAAATGAATTTAGTTTTACTGTAGGATTGAACAACATACGGTCTTTATAACAAAACATAGATTCAAATACCACAACTCTGTGTCAAACCGGATTTCTATAAATAGATATCGCAATGTTGGGCAATCAGAATATATCATCTATATATGAATAGTCAATTTAATGATTAATTGCTGATTGGGAAATTATCAATTCAAAAGTACTTATATAAAGCACATCATTAGTAGCTATATCAAACCTTCATATTTTTATTGATTTATGAAAATGACAGTAATTATATATTGGTAATTTGGTATTGGTCTAGTTTTGCATTGGTTCAGTATCTTTTGTCATGATTGTGTGAGTGGTGGCATGTTATTCAGTAAAATATTTTCTTGGTACGAAGTAAAATATTTTCTTGGTCAAACTGTGATATTCAGACTTGAAAATTTCAGAATGTCCTTCATAGCTGAAGCTGCCATGATGATTTTTACGGACCAAGAGATTTCAATTTGCACACAGTGGTCACATTACTCTCAATCACAGTACATAGAATAGGAAGTGGATTAACTCCACGAGGTGCCGAAATCTTGATTTGGGGAATTCATGGTCGTGACGTCATATGAAGATGTGGCCATATTTGAAATAGTAGAAGGTTTTATTTGGTTGTAGTTTAATTTTTCAAGACTTCGTAAGTCCACTGTGTTATACACTATTGAAGTTACTTAAGAAATAACAAAGTTTTTTTACATGTATCTTAAGAAAAAAAGAATCTAACAGTATTGTGAAGGAAAGATGTAGGTATGGAATTTTTTAGTCTAATTTTTCCACAAGCAATTCGTCCACAAATTGCTACATTTTAAACTATATATGAGATGTATTTCATACTATTTTTCACTTTTACAGTAATAGCTAGATGTGAATATACAATAATATAATAGTGACTTAAGCCGAAATATTTCATATGAACACATAAAAAATCAGATATGTTACACGGGTTAACTGTATCTTTAAGTTATTCACCTCGTTTGCTATTTGTCATCAATTAATGAGTTATGAGTAAGGCTCTGACATTGGGGCATTTATTCGTAAAATGCTACTAGCGCTCATAATGCTCCAAACGCTCCAAAATGCTCCATATATGTACTTTGGTTAACACCTACTGCACACAAAGTTGGAGCAATATTTAATAACTGTTGCCTTTTCTGGGTGAGCAACTGTACCTTTAATTGCATTGAATATTTCAAAAGACGTTCAGAGAAATGATGCCTGTTTATAAAACTTAAACTTGAATAATTGAATTTACTTATCATAGTTAAAATGTTTATATAGGTAGCCTTATTAATTTATGTATTTATTTTCCCGTCCTTCATTTTACCAATAATTAATATGTATATTTACAAATACTGTTTAATGGATTAAAATGCGAATTTGACGTTGATTGAGATTAAACATTTCAAACCAGAAACTTTAGTAACTGTAATGCGTGTTTATAGTTGGCCCGAGTACACAATGACAAATTTGTTTGATTTTAAACTAATGCAAAATTAGAAAACAGTGATTTTGAAAAAATAGCATCATGCAGTAACTCTTATCTTTTATAGTAAATATGTATATTTTATATTGCTTCCTGATGGGTCAACGACAAAAGCCCACACGACAAAAGCCCATACGACAAAAGCCCTAGCGATAAAAGCCCTTACGGCAAAAGCCCGCACCGACAAAAGCCCACACCGACAAAAGCCCACACCGACGAAAACAAAATTAGTAAATAATCCATATGTGTAAAGTTGGATGAATAATAATTTAACAGTTTTCTTTCTACGGAATTATTGTTAATTTGTATTATGCACCAAATTAGGGCGCTGCTATCACAGAACTTAATTTTAAAACATTTGAATTTATGTACTAAAATTTTAGTATATACTACTGGAACATTTAGTCAGACGTCAGGTAATCAGCAGACGTTTTGTTCAGTTGTCATGTAGGATTACTGATCGAAAGGTCATACATCAGCCTCTATAGACTTTGCTAGCTATAGTCTTAGATTCTATAGCCAACTTCTTCGTAAATACTTTATTTGGCTACAATAATGTATACCCCCTTATACATGTGTAATTAGTCAATTAGTATGGTTGTTGATGTCATGAATACAGATTTTATTATAATTTTTCATCAAACCGTGGAGCAACTGTTAACATATAACTGTAAAAAAACGAAATGTTTCGTGGTTCCTTATTTGTATATTGTATTTAACTTGTTCCAGGAAAGCATCGACAACCTAGAATTTATTTATAATTACTCGCAGTTTTCATAGTCTTGTGTTTTAAAATTAAGTTAAAATTCACGCTGTATATGGTTTTAAGTTAACCATTGTTCCAAGTTCTAACCTAATATTGTACCAATAAATTATTAATTAGGTTCACGTCAAATAATCGTTTGAATTTACTTTAAATTTAATCTCTCTATGCTTCCATTGAACCTAAAGAGAATGTTAATGATTGTAATTTTGATATGTATTTAAATCAATATAGAGTTATAGTAACAATTTGATTCCACAGAACAGTTATAGTTATTCAACTCATTGATCATACAATTTGCGTAACTTAATTTAAATTTAGTCTTCGGAAATATCGTAATGTATTTGAAAGATTATAAATAACTAATTGGGGGCAGGGGGTCTGATAATCAGACTAGGGGGTTGAAACATTATTGCCGATCCCCCCTTCATTGTCCCGAGGCTACATCTATGTAGGCCTTCTTTTTGTTATATTGTAGGTTTTGTTCAGTTTGACGCCCTTTTTCTTCAGCTTTCCTTTGTATCTTTCCTCAATGTCTTCTTATTTTTCCTCTTTCTACTGCCTTGTTATATCCATGGGTAAGCAGACTGACTGTAAAGGTCTGTTATCCATGGGTGTCTATTCTTGCCACTGGATCGACACGGTTACCTGTGGTAGCCAAGTAGTCGACCTAGTTCATGGAGCTTACTTTCACTGTCCCCTCTTCTACGAGGCCTTCTTCTCTTCGTGTCTCTTTGGATCACATCGTAGTGGATAGGGACAACTTTTAATATATTTTTTGTTACCGATGTGAAGAGAAAAGATTTCAAATTACCAAATTGATAAAAATTAGGGGTGCTTCGTGGCATAATTATAATATAAAATATTTCAATTCATGTCATTATCGTTTATTTCTATCTACAATTTACTAATTAATGTTAATAACTAATCAGGATGTATATACCACTCTATGTATTTCGTGTATTTTGAAACAAAATAATGGAAAATAATTATATATTCATCCCGGGATTTCCCGGGACGATCGATTTATCCCGGGATAAAAAAACAGTTAAAAATTGACCGGGATCCCGGGAGAGAAACCCTAAGCAATTATCTAAGTAAAAAAGGGAACCCGCGTTCAAAAACTACAAACTTCACTATGAGGCGTGAAAATGATATTCACCGACTTGATGATCGAACGAAAACATTCCTTTCTATGAATGAGGTAAATAATATCACTATGTTGTGAGGTAAATTGCCTGCCGAGAAATTACCAGAAGGGTTTAAGACTGTTAAGATGTATTTGCATGAAGCATCAGGATAGAGGAGATCCAGAAAAATACAGGGATGCCAGTCATTAGTCTCAATCTGACAAAATTTTCTGACCTCCACTTTGAATTACACCAAAATGGCCTGGATATCTCTTTGATGAAGTTGACTGACCTTACTGCGATATTGAGAGTTTTTGGCCGTGTTTCTGACATACTGAATATCCTTGCACACCTCAAAACTTTGCAAATAAAAGATGAGAATTTTATTGAAGCTGCTACCAGGTCTCTGAACAAAGTGGTGCAAACTGACGGCGAAGTGAACAAAACTTGTATTTTTGTTTCCAAGTTTTTTGCAGAGCAATTCCGACTTTCCATCGCCAATCCTCATTGCAGAAGGCACAGCTCCTCATTGATGTCAGTCGTCATGGTGTGTGAGACAACACCACCTAAGCAATAAAATGACCTGCCGAACAAACATATGAATGTCGATTCGATGCCGTTTGCTGTCGAATTCGTAGCGCTAACGGTGGGTATCGACTTAGCAACCATTTCGATTCATAGTGGATATCGGAATGTCTGTTTCTAAATGATATCTGAATTTACACTTCGGATAGAAACACGAAAACCGATACATGGGTTTAACATCATCATCTTGGCGTTGGCATGTCTGTTTCCAAACGATATCTGAATTTATACTTCGACCAGAAGTACGAAAACAGATACGTAGTTTTAAAAGAATCGTTTCGAATTTGGAAATTCATTCTCTTATCTCCCTTTTTTCTAATATTTATAGAAATGTAGGAATTATTTCTATTCAATTGGATTGTACCTTTCTATATAACGTACGTAATGCTCCCTTTAAACGACAGTTGAAAAGGTACAATGGGACATTGGCACACTAGTGCTATTGTACACTGGATCAACGTAAAGTAAGCGATACTGGAACATTGGTTGTTGAACAGGGTTCCTCAAGTACCGTGAAAATGAGATGGGTAATCAATCAAGTGATTTTTCGATGGTTATTGTTATGAATCTATTCTAAACTGCTTATTGTAAATAAGCACCGAGGGGTTCCTGAAGCTGTCTTTGGTGAATGGAAGAGAGGGGTGGCGTGCCTTTGGTCCCAAACTGTTGTAATTTGGATCGCGTGTCGCTTATTTTATTTTTGTCATGTTTTAACTCTCCATGCAATTTTAGAGGATAGCGCAAGGATTATGCTCTACAATTACGAGGTCTTAGATTTTGTGTTAGGTAGGCTCGTAGGCTTCATTTACTATCGCCTCTTCATTTCCCTCTTCCATCTTTGAGTGCAGCCACCGGTGCTTGTGACCATTCTTGTCACATTCCTCGGTAAGTGACAGCGTTCACGGAGTAGCTTTTCAGCATCCATGAGCGTCGTAACTTTATCCATGGAGCCACTTTCCTTTCTGACTGCTTCTTCCAGTACCTTGTATTTCATTTCCTTTTGACGTCAGCGACATGGACTTTGGTTTCGAAGCAGACGTTAATCCTCTACTTAACGTAAATAATTAAAAGTTGATGGGCTATTTAACATGTTCCATTTTAGAGTAGATTCAGTGTTATCGGATGTTTCCACATTTTCGGATACATAAGAAATAAATATAATAATTATCATTATTTAATTCTTACTTAAATTGGTATCCATGATACCAGTACGTATAAAATATAAGTTTAGAAATAAAAATCAATTCCTAAATAATTTTTCTACGTAAAATGCGGAACCCCATATCTGATAACTTGAGCTTTCACCTAGTGCCAAAAGCTGTGCAAATGAGACAATTAAAATTCAGTGATTCACATTATAGATAATTAAACTTAAAGTGGTAATCGGACTCAATAAATCTATATTTAATCATTATTTAACTTTTATTTCAATTGGTATCATACCTTCAGTTATTATGTTACGAATTAAATAGTAGTTAAATAATAATTATTATATTTTCCTTTATCATGTGTTCAAAAATATAGACCCTATCAATAACTTGGAACATATACCTTACTGCTAAAAATATTTCACAGAGCACAAAATTCCTGTTTGTTCAATGTAACACAATAATTATAAAAATCTAATTATATATTAATTTCTTCTAAGTCGTGGTCTCAAAACATTTTCTTTAATTTGAACTCAGAAGGAACGAAAATTTTAAGGAGTTACAATTATATAAAAATTTAACCAACTCTTTACTATTTGTAATAAGAATAAGTTGTGATTTTGGTTAAAAAAGCGGTGTTTGGCTGTATTGTTCTATTCACTTTAAAATAACTTTAAGTATCTCCGGGTCGTTTAATATCAAAATTTTTTTCAAGTTTAATACATCCACGGTGGCAATGTGACAGAGTTTCAGGCACGAAGACGGAGGGACCCACGATCGATACCAGGACACATCACTTCATTTCTTCTCATTTAATTTACACATAACAATATGTAACAAAAATCAAATTGATATGCATCTAAATGTACAGTACGTTATATCAATGAAGTAAGAGTTTTCAATATTAATTTATTTATTTATTGGATGCAAGTGGATATCGTTTCGAAGCATATTAGATATAAAATTAGGCATCTGTTCGATGGAGAATCCCTATGTATGTTGGATGTCGTAATTTATCTTTCTATTCAACGCTGTTATAACGGTATCGCTTCGATGCCAAATATACTTGATATGATGCGGTTTAGCGGTGCAAACGGATATCGGATTGATGTCTACTTGATGTCACCATGTCTAATTTGTTACTGGTATTCGATGTCGGAAGAGAGGTTATACAGAGTCGTTTAGACATCGAATAGATACATTCATGTTTGCTGGGTGTGTTCATCCGGACTATACTGCTTGCCTAGCTCACACACTCTCAGGACCCTGACATCAGCCATGACAGTTAAAGAAGGTCTCGAAGTAGGTAATAGACCTGTCCGGCGTCCAAGGCAGGCTATCTGCGACCCTAAGAGCTAGAGTCCCGCAGAGTTCTGTTATCACCCCTGTCCTCTTCAATTTCTATTCAATTCCTTCCGACTGTCCCACCAATCTTCAAAATTAACATCATACGCAGACGACTTCACCTTTTCTGTAACCAAATCGAACATTCATGATGCAGAAAGAGAGTTGAACGTGGGACTGGCCATGGTGTCCACCCTCGACCCGGCTCAATCAAGATATCACACGCAAATCTTCCTCAAGGACATTCTCCTCCCCTAAGCAGTCACTTTCTCCACTCACTTGGCGAGGTATGAGGGATTTTAGATGTCTTAAGACGTCTGAATGCCCATGTCTTGAATCCCACGTCTTGAACAAGCGGGATGCCCCACGTCTGTCCCACAGGGGATTATTCCACGTCTGCCCCCACGTCTTGAACCCCTCGCTTGCCCCACGTCTCAAACCCCACGTTGTTCCATGTCTGCCCCACATCTAAAAACCCATCGCCTGCCCTACGTCTAAAACCCCACGTCTTCTCCACGTCTAAAGCCCCTCGCCTGCCCCACGTCTAAAATCCCACGTGTAAAACCCCACGTCTTTCCCATGTATAAAACCCCTCGCCTGCCCCACGTCTAAAATCCCTTGCCTGTCCCACGTATAATACCCTACTAAAATTGCCTGGACAAGCTACTTGTGTAATTGAACGAACTTATCTAGAACATCAGTTGAAGACTAAGTAATCGATCAAAATAATAACTAGGTAGGTATTGATAAACACTAGTAGATATAACTAGGTAGCTGTTGATGTAGGTATCTAGGTAGGCTTTGATGAATAATACTAGTAGGTAAGTAGGTAAGGATTGATGAACACTACCTAGTAGGTATCTAGGTAGGTATTCATAAACACTGGTAGGTATTGACAAATAGTTATAGGTAACTAGGTAAGCATTGATAAACACTTGTAGATAACTAGGTAGGTATTTACAAACAGTTGTAGGTAAGTAAGGTAACTAGATAGGTAATTGATGAACACTAGTAAGTAACTAGGTAGGTATTGATGAGCACTAGTAGTTAACTAGTTAGATGTTGATCAACATTTAGTAGGTAACTACTAACTACGTAGGTATTCATAAACACTGGTAGGTATTGACAACAGTTGTAGGTAACTAGGTTGGAATTGATAAGCACTAGTAGATAACTAGGTATAGGTATTGACAAACAGTTGTAGGTAACTAGGTATTATTGATGAGCACTAGTAGGTAACTAGCTAGTTATTGATGTACACTAGTAGGTAACTATGTAGGTTTTGATGAACACTACTAAGTAACTAAGAAGGTATTGATGAATACTAGTAGGTAACTAGGACCTAGGTTGGTATTTACAAACAGTTGTAGACAACTAGGTAGGCTTTGATAAACACAAGAAGGTAACTAGTTAGGTATTGATAAGCAGTTGTAGACTACTAAGTAGGTAGTGATAACCACCAGTAGGTAACTATAGGTAAGATTAATTAACAGTTATAGGTAATTAGGTAGTTAATAACATTAATCAACATTATTAATACAAATACTAATTAATATTTTTATATATATTTTTATTATTTACATTAAAAAAGAAAAGATACCAAAATATAGAATATTAAATTATATTTATTTGAAATAACTTTAAGAAGCACGCAAGTTATCAAGTTGCATAAAGATTATTCCAATACTACTTCTACCATGTACAGGATGGTTCAATGGTAGCGTCGCCAACTTCAATAGTACATCGAACTACAGTCCCGAGATCACCACTACAATTCTTTCTCCATTTCTTCCCATTTAATTTGTATATAACAATATGTAATATTAAAATAATTTATATACAGCCAAATGTACATATGCACTATATGCAATAAAGTAAGAAATTGCAATAATGATTGATATTTCTTGTACAATTTATGTACCCCAATTAACCGAGTGGTATTAGACGTGGGACAGGCGAGGAGTATTAGACGTGGGACAGACGAGGGGTATTAGACGTGGGACAGGCGAGGGGTTTTAGACATGGGTCCGTGGGGTATCCCTCGCTGTTAGAGGTTTTGCAAGACGTGAGATCAGACGTGTAGCAGAAGGGGACTCCTGTGCAAATGGCGAGGGACAGACGTCTAAAACCCCTCTATAGCGAGGGGTTTAAGACGTGGGACAAACCGCTTTTAGTTAGCTGGGCCCATATCCAATCTATCATCACCAGAGCTTCCGGTCGCCTCGGTGTTCTCAAAGCCCTGGCTCCTAACCTACAAGGCCCGCATGCACCCCATCACCTCACATTCCTCTCCTGTCTGGCGGCCGAACTCTTTGGCAACTGCTCTGGAAAGTTTTGAAAAACTTCAAAACCACGCCCTCTGGGTGTGTACGGGCATCCTTCAGATGACAGTTAAGGTCCATCTGCATACAGAAACTATGGTCGTACCAGTCAGCAAGCGCCTCGATCTCTTTTGCAAGCAAAATCTTCTAAGTACCCTCCGTCCCTCCCACCTCCTTCACCCTATCCTCCTTGTACCTGCACAACGTGTCTCATCTCAGGGTACTCGTGCAGGCAGGTCATCGGGTTGTTCCATGTGGGGACCATCACGGAATGTATAGCTGGGCTGCGGCATAACCGTGTGATGTAAATGCCCGCTCCACCCGTCTGCCACTCAGAGTCAGGTCTTCCTTGCTCCACCAGGTCCACACTCTCCCAGTTGAGATCGGACTTTTGATCCAGACAGGGCGACTACAGGTTCAGGATCGGTAAGGCAATGTCACTGACCTGTCCAGACTATGGCTTGGCAGACCAGGATGTGCTCCACGTGTTCAACTGCGGAGCAAACACCACATCTCTCTCTCTCTCTCTCCGGTTGACCTTTGGTCGGACTCAGGAGAAGTAGCGAGCCACCTCCTCACATTTCCTAGTTTCGGACATCTCCCGGGTTCTCATACGGGGCCACCTCCTCTCCCTGCCCCTTCCAACAGTCCCCCTTCCGACCTACCACCACCCGACCCTCCATTTACCAATCCTCTTCCCTCCCGATTTCTCCTTCCCCTTGACTGAAGCGAGCGCACACCCCTGGCCCTATGTTGGCCTCTTCTGAAGAGAAGGGCATACTATGTGGATTATGGATGTATTACCCTTGTTTAACTTTGTCCAGTATATCGGGTCCTGTGTACTTCCCTGTCTTGAAATAGCTATTATTGTGTTCAAAAAGTTTTCACAGTTAAAATTTCAACTATATCAATATTATTGAAATCAATGTTAAGCATAGAACAGTTGGTCTCTAACCGTCTAACGGAAAAGGCCAATTTTTCAGTTATCAGTCCAGATATAGAGTAGTCTATGTGTTTTATTATGAGTCCGAAAATATGGAATAGTCTGATAACACAAAAATTTTTATGTTTAAATAATTTAACGTAAGAGTAAAAAGTACCAATATCTAGCTAATTCTTTTATATCACATTTAATTTATCAATCACTTGTTTAGCAGTGTATTATATACAATATATATATGAGTCATGTGTATATGTATTTTATGTATAGTCACTGTTAAGGAAAAAAGTTATTAAAAAATAATTTTTAAACAAATGGTGGGTGCTTCTAATAACCTAACCTGAATAATAATATTGTTGATTATTTTAGTTACGGTGAAAGTAAAAACCATAAAAAATGTCTCCGTTTTCTACAGGGTGGGCAGCAATTTTTCAAACATTAATATAATTTTTAAAAATAAGTTCCTAAGTTGGTAATAGGGTTTGAACTATAGTAGAGACACTACATTATGACGTGGCATTGTTATTTTTTACAAAAATTTAGTCAATTCGAAAATGTCAGACAAAAGAGAAGCCATTATTGCTCTACAAGTGCCGGGAAGTCAGATTCCGTCATTTCAAAGACTCTCTCAATAGCGAGATCGACTGTTTGGAAGTGTGTGAAGCGTTTTAATGAGAGAGGAGACTTGCCTGATCGTCCAAGAAGTGGTAGACCACGCTCACAACGCACCAAAAACTGATAAAATGTGCCCGAGAGAAGATCAGGAGGAACCCGAAAAGGTCAATACGATTGTTAGCCAAAACAGCTAATGTGAGTCCCAGAACATTGAGAAGAGTTGTCAAAGAATACCTAAAGATGTCCTCTTTCACCCTCCAAAAGAGACAGAATCTGTCAGAAGCTGTAAAGAAAAAGAGATTGGAGAGAAGCAAAGCACTTCTGAGAGAATTGAAGTCTGGCACGGCTGGTGAAATTGTTTGGTCTGACGAAAAAAAATTCACAGTGGAAATGGCTCACAACCGGAGGAATGACAGAATAATTGGTAAAAGTGCAAAAGACATCCCATACAACCAAAAAACTGTCCACAGAACCATGAAACCTGCTTCAGTAATGGTCTGGGCCGCCGTTTCAGAAACTTGGAGATCTCCTTTAATTTTTGTGGAACAAGGCGCCAAAATCAGTGCTAAATGTTATATTGAGAATATTTTGACGCCAATGTTGGAGTCAGCTAAGGATCACTTCGGTAATGACACTCTATGGACATTTCAGCAAGACGGCGCGACTTCACATACTGCAAATGTCACTCAAAACTGGTGCCATGACGATCTTCCACGGTTTTGGTCCAAAGAAATGTGGCCTCCCTGCTCCCCAGATGTTAATCCTATGGACTTTTCGGTATGGTCCATTCTTGAATCAAAGGCCTGTG
>CANNZV010002595.1:0-119829 GCA_947561585.1 Caprella mutica | reverse complement strand
TCACATCAAACAGTGAAAGCAACCTCGCCTCTATTCACTAGTGCAATAAGGGTCAGAATACTACACCATTGAATAGAAAAAAAAAACTAGAATTTTATTAACAACTTTAATAGCAACTGCAATAAGTTGAAAGGAAATTAAATACAAGGGACTGAAGAAGCAGTCAGAAAGGAAAGTGATCCAATGAATAAAATAACCTATCATTAGTCCATGACAAGCTCATGGATGCAAAAAAGTTACTCTGTGAACAAAGTCACTTAGCAAGGAATGTGATGGAAGAGGAAAATGAAGAGGTGATAGTAAATGAAGCCTATGGGCCTACCTAACACAAAATCTAAGACCTCGTAGTTGAAAAGCATAACCCCTAGCGCTATCCTCTAAAACTAGCGTTAAAAAATGATATAGAAAAATACAAAGGATTCTTAAATAATATATAACAATAATCACCAACGAGTTGACGGAAGTTCTAGAGAGAGAGTTACCAGTTAGTGATTTATTATCAATTAGATTCCTTGTCATTTATTACGGCAATAAATAGTTTAGATTGGTAATAAATAGTTAGGGTATGAGTAGTAAATAAATTAGTAATCGTACTCATGAATAGATAAGAACTAATAATGAGTGATTAAACAATTATAATGAAACTGTGATTATTATAACAATTTATCTAATTCATTTAATTTTAATTAATTTTATTAGGGGGTTTAACGTCTGCTTCGGAACCAAAGGCCATATCGCTGACGTCAAAAGGAAATTAAATACAAGGGACTGGAAGAAGCAGTCAGAGAGAAAAGTGGCTCCATGAACAAAGTCACTTACCACCGTCAGTGTCAATGCTCATGGATGAAGAAAAGCTACTCCGTGAATGCAGTCACTTACCAAGGAATGTGACGAAACGGGACATAAGCACCAGTGGCTGCACTCACGGATGGAAGAGGAAAATGAAGAGGTGATAGTAAATGAAGCCTACGAGTCTACCTAACACAAAAATCTAAGACCTCGTAGTTGAAGAGCATAACCCTAGCGCTATCCTCTAAAACTAAAGTAGCGTTAAAAAAATGATAAACATGGTAAACATGAAAAAAGACAATTCATAATCCAAATTACAACAGTTCGGGGCCCAAGGAACGCCACCCCCCTTCTCTTCCATTCACCACAGACAGCTTCAGGATAGAGCCCCTGGGGGCTCTAATTCATTCAGATAATTTGAGAGTATATTACTTGATATGACCGAAGATGTGAAACTGACCGATAATTCGTAAATTACCCCGGTGTCTCAGTTTACCCCCGGTGGGTTAGTTTACCCCGGTGGTTTAGTTTACCCCCGGTGGTTTAGTTTACCCCGGTGGTTTAGTTTACCCCGGTGGGTTAGTTTACCCCCGGTGGGTTAGTTTACCCCCGGTGGGTTAGTTTACCCCCGGTGGGTTAGTTTACCCCGGTGGGTTAGTTTACCCCCGGTGGGTTAGTTTACCCCGGTGGGTTACTTTACCCCCGGTGGGTTAGTTTACCCCCGGTGGGTTAGTTTACCCCGGTGGGTTAGTTTACCCCCGGTGGGTTAGTTTACCCCGGTGGGTTAGTTTACCCCGGTGGGTTAGTTTACCCCGGTGGGTTAGTTTACCCCGGTGGGTTAGTTTACCCCGGTGGGTTAGTTTACCCCCGGTGGGTTAGTTTACCCCGGTGGGTTAGTTTACCCCGGTGGGTTAGTTTACCCCGGTGGGTTAGTTTACCCCGGTGGGTTAGTTTACCCCGGTGGGTTAGTTTACCCCGGTGGGTTAGTTTACCCCGGTGGGTTAGTTTACCCCGGTGGGTGTGGTCCTTTGCGTGAGGCAGGCAATCCTCTAATGCAGTGGAGGGGGGGGGGGGGAGTTCTTATCTAAATTAGACACTAGCTGTTATCTGGAGTGAGTCATGGAGATGACTCAGTTAGGGGTCAACTCGCTCAGTATGACTCTATTCTAGTTGTACATGACTCAGTATGACTCTATTTTAGTTGTACATGACTCGGTAAGACTCTATTTTAGTTGTACATGACTCAGTAAGACTCTATTTTAGTTGTACATGACTCAGTAAGACTATTCTGGTTGTACATGACTCAGTATGACTCTATTCTAGTTGTACATGACTCAGTATGACTCTATTTTAGTTGTACATGACTCGGTTTGACTCTATTCTAGTTGTACATGACTCAGTAAGACTCTATTCTGGTTGTACATGACTCAGTATGACTCTATTCTAGTTGTACATGACTCAGTATGACTCTATTCTGGTTGTACATGACTCAGTATGACTCTATTCTAGTTGTACATGACTCAGTAAGACTCTATTCTAGTTGTACATGACTCAGTATGAATCTATTCTGGTTGTACAAATATAAACAAGAGAGGAAAATGAAGAGGCAGTAGGACTGCTAACTATAACTTATTACCCGTTGTACAGGGCAGTAAAATGGACAATAATTGGCTGCTAGAGGTGATAACATCCTTCCAGTTCACCAATAGTTTTCATCGCTATATTTGATAGCGAATGTTGTTGATATAATTAGATATTGATAAGTGAAAAGAAAATAGAGTTTCTATATAATTACCACGCAGAGTTTAATTACTTCAGTTCTTTAATAAAACACTCATAGTCACACAAAATAAAAGGAGGAATTATATACGGAAAATATTAATAAAGGCTAAATGTTTACGGATTAGGACTGCATTCATGGCATCCTATATACACAGATCGTATCCCTGATACCATGTGTAGCATTTAGAACAATGTAGCAGAGTATTGATCGTCACTTCATAGGTTTCAAAAGGTGAGTAGAAATTAAGCCAAGAGAGATAACCAGAAATGGGGAGTAAAAACCGTAGAGTTTTGGCTAGCAATAAAAACACTGTTTCAATCAGTGTGTACCGGGAGCAGGAATTGAGTCAACAGTTGGATATAAGATAGAGTCACACTATCTCATATCTATCGTAGATATGCATTAGTTTAGTGAACGATAATAAATTGGTAACAGGATTAACATAATTAATTTAAATGGTTAATGAAGAGGCACTTTCAGAAGTAGAACTACTCATTAATGAGTACTATTCTCATAACTATCAATACTCTCTCATTAATGAGTACAGTTCTCATAACTATCAATACTCACTCATTAATGAGTACAGTTCTCATAACTATCAATACTCACTCATTAATGAGTACAGTTCTCATAACTATCAATACTCACTCATTAATGAGTACAGTTCTCATAACTATCAATACTCACTCATTAATGAGTAGAGTTCTCATAACTATCAATACTCACTCATTAATGAGTACGGTTCTCATAACAAGACTATCAATACTCACTCATTAATGAGTACGGTTCTCATAACAAGGCTATCAATACTCATTCATTAATGAGTACGGTTCTCATAACTATCAATACTCACTCATTAATGAGTACGGTTCTCATAACAAGGCTATCAATAGTCATTCATTAATGAGTACGGTTCTCATAACTATCAATACTCACTCATTAATGAGTACGGTTCTCATAACAAGACTATCAATACTCACTCATTAATGAGTACGGTTCTCATAACAAGACTATCAATACTCACTCATTAATGAGTACGGTTCTCATAAAAAGACTATCAATAGTCTCTCATAGCTGTGCCAGTGAATTCAATCACACTTTATCCGTGGAGTTTTGCACAAACAACCTAACTGAGTTAATAAAGTTTGGTCTGAGAAGGTGAGAGGGAAGTTAGGAGTTAAAAGGAGTTCGATACCGGGGGAAGTTATTGAAGTGGGGAAGAGGGGGGGTATTGAAGTGGGGGAGAGTGAAGGGGCCCTAAGGACCCTCCACAGTCCAGTTGGTAAGATTTACTAGGCCTATATGTCCCATGGGCTGCAAGTCTCCACATTGCAATATAACTACAAGTGGTGAAGTCAACATCCCCGTACATTCTCCCCAGTGGAAAATGTCTACATCATTAGTCATTGCAAGTAGAGCTGGTTAAACAACTTAATATATCTCTAAATAGCTACTAATTATTAATAAAACACTAAAAGTACTAAAAACTAAAAGTACTTTAATAAACTAAGAAGTACTTTAACTCTTTGTTGTATTGTGGGACACTAAGTAACACACCATAAAAAGTATACCATGTAAACATTTTACAAGCCATGACTATTCATGTCCCACTTTGTAATGAAGCGTTAGAATGCAACTGTCTCATACCATTGAGTTTAATTATTTACAAAAACATAATCGATTATTTCAAATAATAATTCAAACAATGTCTGTGCAACTTGGTACTTGTTTTCTCTTCAAATCTTGTAGCTAAGTAATAAACTAAAAATTCTAGAAAACCATCGGTCTCAGCCTCACAATCTACCCTAGCTAGAACCAATGGGGGTGTGTGCCTCTCTCCCCCGGGGGACGGCACCCCGAGTGTCATGTTCAAGCAAATGGAACAAGGATTAGTAATGAAGTTGGGGAAGGGGGAGGAGGGGTATTTATATCCTCGTGTATTTAGCCATTCAGTTGTGAATGATGTAGGAGTGGTTACGAGTTATCGGTCAGTTGCACATCATCGAACAAATGAGTAAAATGTAAAGATTTAAATAGTTTTTTTAAATGGTATCCATGATACCTGCGTGGATACCATTTGAAATAACGAGTTAAACTGGTATATGATCGAAAATGTGACACTGTCCTATAATTTATAACTTACCCCATAGGAAACTGTATAGCGTAAAACTGTATTAGGATAGACAATAGGGAGCAGCGTTGACACCCACATTCCGAGTACTGTGAGCACCTCTATAGTAGGTACTTTAATACAGTAAAACCTCCTGAGTTATGAAGCACTTGAGTTATGAACTTGTGAAATATTTTCTATGTTTAAATTATAAAAAAAATTGAGTCACTCAGAGACCATAGTTTTCTAAGATTTTAATCATAGAAGAGTATCTGGAGCACCTGAGATATGAAGTGGCTCTGAGTTATAACCACTATTTGGCAACTCATGAGTTTGGCTGTACCTCATTATGGTAAGTGGGAATGCTCTCAGTGAATTAGGTTCAAATTCCCAATAGTACACTCCATTCCCAGTGGGAATAGAGCACAAAATGACAAACAACTTGTTACAATGGCAGAGAAACGGAAAAGAAACAACATTAGATGCATTATTTACAAAATACGATACATAATCTAATTACAACAATATTAGTGTCATAATTCGTAATTTCGTATCCATGATACGAGCAGGTATCCTGGATACGAATTAAAATAGCACAGTCGAATCGTTTCCCTCATATGAGCGAAAATATAAAACCGTTCGATAATTCCCAACTACACCCACTCTATCCCCCAGGTGGTAACATCATACCCCCCCCCCCCCCACTTTGTGTGTACGGAGCGTGTCTAAGTAGCGAGTAGTAGCGTAGTAACAGTGTGTACCTAGTCACATGGATAACACTCTAAGATGAGAACAACGGGGGAAAACGCGCCATCTTGAGAATTAGGAAATGGCGCAAACAGTCTTTTTTATTTAAGCCATGTAACATTTTTTTAATGAACCATGTAATATTCTTTTTTATATGCGCCATGTAATAATGTTCAATTGCGCCATGTAATAATGTTCAATTGCGCCATGTAATAATGTTCAATTACGACATGTAATAATGTTCAATTACGACATGTAATAATGTTCAATTACGACATGTAATAATGTTCAATTACGCCATGTAATAATGTTCAATTACGACATGTAATAATGTTCAATTACGCCATGTAATATATTTTTTTATGTGGCAAGTACTATATTTTTTTAAGCGCGCCATACATTTATTATTTTTCTCAAAGGTGCATTTTCTTTACGAGTAATGTGTGTGAGAAATGTTAATTTAAATTATCACCCTGTAATTAATACTCTAAAACATATGCCATACAAATTGTACTCTTCTATAACGCGTCACATCAATTGCTAAGAAATACGCAGTTGCACAATGCGTCATAGGATATTACATTGCGCAGAAGTAGGCACCAGATGGCGCATTTCTTGCGCTTTGGTGCTTCTTTGGAGTGCAACTGCAGATGCAGTTTGGCAGAAATGTAACCAGGCAGAAGAAACTAGTAGAGAAAACTAGGTGTTCGTACCTACAAAAAGTCTATAAATAAAGCAAATAAAGTACTGATGTAGTTAAAGGTGACACGACAACAATCCTACCCTGGGCACAGAGCTGAACTTCTCCTCTGCAATTAACTTTAAGCGAATATCATACATCACAATTATATTATATATAAGTTTTAGGGGGGGGGGTAACTTGATAAGACAAAGCTAATGAGATGGGGGGGGGGAGAAGGGGGGGTTAATATCCCCCCATTACGAAAAGGGGGTTTGAGGCATGGGGGGGGGGGGGTGTACTTGCTCAGCATAATAATGTCAAATAATTCACAACAAATAGATAATGAAACATTATACGTATATAATAATGCATTTTTAATTAGAGTACCGTGTAGCAAAGTAGAGTACAGTGTAGCAAAGTAGAGTACCGTGTAGTAAAGTAGAGTACCGTGTAGCAAAGTAGAGTACCGTGTAGCAAAGTAGAGTACCGTGTAGCAAAGTAGAGTACCGTGTAGCAAAGTAGAGTACCGTGTAGCAAAGTAGAGTATCGTGTAGCAAAGTAGAGTACCGTGTAGCAAAGTAGAGTACCGTGTAGCAAAGTAGAGTACCGTGTAGCAAAGTAGAGTACCGTGTAGCAAAGTAGAGTACCGTGTAGCAAAGTAGAGTACCGTGTAGCAAAGTAGAGTACAGTGTAGCAAAGTAGAGTACAGTGTAGCAAAGTAGAGTACCGTGTAGCAAAGTAGAGTACAGTGTAGCAAAGTAGAGTACCGTGTAGCAAAGTAGAGTACCGTGTAGCAAAGTAGAGTACCGTGTAGCAAAGTAGAGTACAGTGTAGCAAAGTAGAGTACCGTGTAGCAAAGTAGAGTACAGTGTAGCAAAGTAGAGTACCGTGTAGCAAAGTAGAGTACAGTGTAGCAAAGTAGAGTACCGTGTAGCAAAGTAGAGTACAGTGTAGCAAAGTAGAGTACAGTGTAGCAAAGTAGAGTACAGTGTAGCAAAGTAGAGTACCGTGTAGTAAAGTAGAGTACCGTGTAGCAAAGTAGAGTACCGTGTAGCAAAGTAGAGTACAGTGTAGCAAAGTAGAGTACCGTGTAGCAAAGTAGAGTACCGTGTAGCAAAGTAGAGTACCGTGTAGCAAAGTAGAGTACAGTGTAGCAAAGTAGAGTACCGTGTAGCAAAGTAGAGTACAGTGTAGCAAAGTAGAGTACCGTGTAGCAAAGTAGAGTATCGTGTAGCAAAGTAGAGTACCGTGTAGCAAAGTAGAGTATCGTGTAGCAAAGTAGAGTATCGTGTAGCAAAGTAGAGTACCGTGTAGCAAAGTAGAGTACCGTGTAGCAAAGTAGAGTACCGTGTAGCAAAGTAGAGTACCGTGTAGCAAAGTAGAGTACCGTGTAGCAAAGTAGAGTACCGTGTAGCAAAGTAGAGTACCGTGTAGCAAAGTAGAGTACAGTGTAGCAAAGTAGAGTACAGTGTAGCAAAGTAGAGTACCGTGTAGCAAAGTAGAGTACAGTGTAGCAAAGTAGAGTACGGTGTAGCCAAGTAGAGTACAGTGTAGCAAAGTAGAGTACCGTGTAGCAAAGTACAGTACCGTGTAGCAAAGTAGAGTACCGTGTAGCAAAGTACAGTACCGTTTCCTAGTGTCAGTCAGACTGTCACTTTAGACTGTGGGAAGCAATTAGACTGAGACTTGCAGTCTAATTGAATCAAATTCAGTCTAAGATACTGTAGCTACAGTTACATGTAGTTACCTTACTACATGTAACATATACGTCTGTAATGCTTCATGTAACATTTATGTATTTGGGGGTATATTCAGAGTTATTGTACATAATACAGGAGAATAAGTACACATTTTAACTCGTTACATTAATTGGTATCCATGATGCCTGCAGGTATCATGGATACCAATTAAAATAACGAGTAAAATGCGTACTTTTCTTGAACCAAAGTAACTGTATGGTGACTACCAACAAATGAAATTAATGTCGCTATAGATAATTATTGGAACAGCGGAACCTATTGGTGTGTGCGGTAGTTATTGCTATTGTGTGCACATGTGACATCAGGTGCACAGGTAGGCCTAAGTCACACGCGTCACAGTGCCTTTATAGGCCTATTAAGCTAATTATTTAGAGCTACAAACACTGTAATGACAGTAGAAGAGGGTAAAAATAATTGCACAGGGAAAAGAATCAATAACAAGCAAATGGGACTTAGTATTGAGTCACTGAGTCATAGTAGTGAGTCACTGAGAGACATAGTGAGTGACTATGAATACGAGTCGCAATAGTGAGTCATAATTGCGAGTCACTGTGAGTCACTGCGAATACGAGTCACAGCAGACTCATTCACTACTCACAGTAAGTATAATAGTGGCCGTAATTACCGTAGATTTATTTCACACATTCTAAACTCTAAAGCATCATAATTAGCATAAATAGAAATATAGATTCTTTATAAAAGTTATTGAGAGGAAAAGATAACCTTTTATTGATAGCAAATTAATATAAAGAAGCTATAATTAATGCGTAATCAGTGTATTAATAAATAATAAGGTTACTAAAAACACCAAATTTAAATTAAATAAGCGTATAAATTAACGGTATCTATATAAATATACTGTCTCTTATTTCTCTTCAATGGCAGTCCCCTCTCTAATCCTCATACATATGTAGGAATATTCCCAATCTTGGAATCAGAGCAGGGGATATAAATCTAGCAGAGAAAAAGAGAGTGTTGCCAAATTAATGCGAAAAAGTCCCTAGCGAGTACACAGAGGAATAAAACCTCTAGATTTACAGCCAGAGGAGTTATGGCAAAAGAACAAAAAACACACTGCCTTGATTGAACTGTGTGTAACCGTGATACCAAAAATACATATCGTATGAATGAGTACATGTAATGAGTATCCGTGATACAGAGCTGATGAGTATCCGTGATACAGAGCTGATGAGTATCCGTGATACAGAGCTGATGAATATCCGTGATACAGAGCTGATTAGTATCCGTGATACGGAGCTGATTAGTATCCGTGATACGGAGCTGATTAGTATCCGTGATACTGAGCAGATGAGTATCCGTGATACTGAGCTGATGAGTATCCGTGATACGGAACTGATGAGTATCCGTGATACGTAGCTGATGAATATCCGTGATACTGAGCTGATGAGTATCCGTGATACGGAACTAATGAGTATCCGTGATACGTAGCAGATGAGTATCCACGATACGTGTTATCAATAGCACAATGAAGTGTTTTGGTGTAAGTGTGTTATTTAGACTCACTAACAATAACAGGTGAGTTTATAAATCTATTGTTCTTCTTGTTATTCCTGATCTGAGTGGGACTGTGTTGCCGCTAATCCTATCAACGGGAATGCAACCAAAACAATTCCCACTCTACCTTGCAATATCACTCTCACATATCGGGAATTGGAATAGAAAAAGAAATAAAATACCGTGACATGTAAAATAATAAACTGTTATGAAGGTGAGAAGGGGAGGGGTTAGAGTGGTAGGCTTAGGATGATGAGCTTAGAAGGGATAGGGCTAGTGATAGGCTTAGCTAGATAGGCCTAGTGACACCAAACATTATACAGAGTGGAGGCTGATTTAAGAAAATATTCTCTTTCTATTATTGTACTTTGTGACACAGTGCACTATAATTTTATTAATACTATTAATTAACTATTAATATTATTAATAAAAAGTGATAAGTAAATACAAACTACATTGGAAATTATTTAAACATCCTACAATATAGTGTAATTAATATAATTAGCATAGAGGGGTGTAACGTTAATACAATATAAACTAAAAATGAAGAGAATGCTGGAAAGTTAGTGCTAAGTTGATAAACTTGTTATAAGAAGAGGTAATTGTTGCTAGTGTTGGTGTGACAGCAGCTAGTGTTGGTGTGACAGCAGCTAGTGTTGGTGTGAGGGGCTCACACCCCACCCCCCTCCTCCTTCAATAAAATAAATGATAAATAAATCTACGGAATGAAATACCCAGTCTTCGTGGAAATAAAGGTGAGAGAATAAAGAGGTGGCAGACTGCATGATATTGGGGCAGGTATGTTATATAGTTTATGAAAAGGGTTTAACATACTCTTCTGGCACAAGCCATATCTATGACACTAAAAAAAAAGAGACTTTGAAGAAGCAGGCAGAAAGGAAAGTGGCTCCAGCAAAGTCACCTACCACCAGACGGTAACTATGCTCATGGATGCAGAAAAGCTACTCCATGAGCAAAGTCACCCACCACCAGACGGTAACTAATTGCTCATGGATGCAAAAAAGCTACTCCATGAACAAAGTCACCCAACCACCAGATGGTAACTATGCTCATGGATGCAGAAAAGCTACTCCATGAACAAAGTCACCCAACCACCAGACGGTAACTATGCTCATGGATGCAGAAATGCTACTCCATGATCAAAGTCACCCACCACCAGATGGTAACTAATTGCTCATGGATGCAAAAAAGCTACTCCATGAACAAAGTCACCCAACCACCAGATGGTAACTATGCTCATGGATGAAGAAAAGCTACTCCACGAACAAAGTCACCCAACCACCAGACGGTAACTATGCTCATGGATGCAGTAAAAATACTCCATGAACAAAGTCACCCAACCACCAGTACTAATAACTTTATTTTCACTACAAATTTCCACTAAATAACTGACTGCTTTACCATAGCTATGAGGTGTGTCTTTACCATAGCTATGAGGTGTGCCTTTACCATAGCTATGAGGTGTGTCTTTACCATAGCTATGAGGTGTGTCTTTACCATAGCTATGAGGTGTGTCTTTACCATAGCTATGAGGTGTGCCTTTACCATAGCTATGAGGTGTGCCTTTACCATAGCTATGAGGTGTGTCTTTACCATAGCTATGAGGTGTGTCTTTACCATAGCTATGAGGTGTGCCTTTACCATAGCTATGAGGTGTGTCTTTACCATAGCTATGAGGTGTGTCTTTACCATAGCTATGAGGTGTGCCTTTACCATAGCTATGAGGTGTGTCTTTACCATAGCTATGAGGTGTGTCTTTACCATAGCTATGAGGTGTGCCTTTACCATAGCTATGACGTGTGCCTTTACCATAGCTATGACGTGTGTCTTTACCATAGCTATGACGTGTGCCTTTACCATAGCTGTGACGTGTGCCTTTACCATAGCTATGAGGTGTGCCTTTACCATAGCTATGAGGTGTGCCTTTACCATAGCTGTGACGTGTGCCTTTACCATAGCTATGAGGTGTGCCTTTACCATAGCTATGAGGTGTGTCTTTACCATAGCTATGAGGTGTGCCTTTACCTTTGCTGGTGTGACTTAGTAAGAGCACAGGGAACTTACCTGTGAAGAGAAAAAATAACAATTAGGAAATAACAATGGTAAGAATGGTACTAGGGTAAGTTACGAGTTATTGGACAGCTACACATAGTCGATCATAAAATGATAAAAGTATATAATTATAGTTATTTACTTTTTCATATTCTCGAAAATATGAAAACTCTATAATTGAAATTAGTTTTATTGAATTGTAAATAGGTTTAATTATTCAGCAGAAGACTTTTAGTTAAATGGGAAAATCGGAACAAAATGATATACAAAAGAACAGAATGTGAAATGAAGATAGCAGGTCTTTGTTATTTTAAATGTCAATCCCATTTAACATATCTCTATTGTTGAACAGTCTTGACAAGTCTAACAGTCTTGACAATTCCAACAGTCTTGACAATTCCAACAGTCTTGACAATTCCAACAGTCTTGACAATTCCAACAGTCTTGACAATTCCAACAGTCTTGACAATTCCAACAGTCTTGACAATTCCAACAGTCTTGACAATTCCAACAGTCTTGACAATTCCAACAGTCTTGACAATTCCAACAGTCTTGACAATTCCAACAGTCTTGACAATTCCAACAGTCTTGACAATTCCAACAGTCTTGACAATTCCAACAGTCTTGACAATTCCAACAGTCTTGACAATTCCAACAGTCTTGACAATTCCAACAGTCTTGACAATTCCAACAGTCTTGACAATTCCAACAGTCTTGACAATTCCAACAGTCTTGACAATTCCAACAGTCTTGACAATTCCAACAGTCTTGACAATTCCAACAGTCTTGACAATTCCAACAGTCTTGACAATTCCAACAGTCTTGACAATTCCAACAGTCTTGACAATTCCAACAGTCTTGACAATTCCAACAGTCTTGACAATTCCAACAGTCTTGACAATTCCAACAGTCTTGACAATTCCAACAGTCTTGACAATTCCAACAGTCTTGACAATTCCAACAGTCTTGACAATTCCAACAGTCTTGACAATTCCAACAGTCTTGACAATTCCAACAGTCTTGACAATTCCAACAGTCTTGACAATTCCAACAGTCTTGACAATTCCAACAGTCTTGACAATTCCAACAGTCTTGACAATTCCAACAGTCTTGACAATTCCAACAGTCTTGACAATTCTAACAGTCTTGACAATTCTAACAGTCTTGACAATTCTAACAGTCTTAACAATTCTAACAGTCTTAACAATTCTAACAGTCTTAACAATTCTAACAGTCTTAACAATTCTAACAGTCTGTACAATTCTAACAGTCTTGACAAGTCTAACAGTCTTGACAAGTCTAACAGTCTTGACAAGTCTAACAGTCTTGACAAGTCTAACAGTCTTGACAAGTCTAACAGTCTTGACAAGTCTAACAGTCTTGACAAGTCTAACAGTCTTGACAAGTCTAACAGTCTTGACAAGTCTAACAGTCTTGACAAGTCTAACAGTCTTGACAAGTCTAACAGTCTTGACAAGTCTAACAGTCTTGACAAGTCTAACAGTCTTGACAAGTCTAACAGTCTTGACAAGTCTAACAGTCTTGACAAGTCTAACAGTCTTGACAAGTCTAACAGTCTTCACAAGTCTAACAGTCTTCACAAGTCTAACAGTCTTGACAAGTCTAACAGTCTTCACAAGTCTAACAGTCTTGACAAGTCTAACAGTCTTGACAAGTCTAACAGTCTTGACAAGTCTAACAGTCTTGACAAGTCTAACAGTCTTGACAAGTCTAACAGTCTTGACAAGTCTAACAGTCTTGACAAGTCTAAGAGTCTTGACAAGTCTAACAGTCTTGACAATTCTAACAGTCTTGACAATTCTAACAGTCTTGACAATTCTAACAGTCTTGACAAGTCTAACAGTCTTGACAATTCTAACAGTCTTGACAATTCTAACAGTCTTGACAATTCTAACAGTCTTAACAATTCTAACAGTCTTGACAATTCTAACAGTCTTAACAATTCTAACAGTCTTAACAATTCTAACAGTCTTAACAATTCTAACAGTCTTAACAATTCTAACAGTCACTAGTCACCACCGGAAGTTCTTCATATCATTCAATTACTTCAATGAACCACTAACTCTGTTAACAATTGCCTACTTGGCAACTGTAACTCAGAACAAGAACACAAATTGTTACGACTGATAGAAATATCACAGTGCTGAATAATGGCTTAGTGTATGTGATCAGGTGCAGGTACAAATAGAGAGACTGGTCAGATACACATTGCAGTGACAAGCAATTGTTTTTCCAATAAATAATATTGCTGACAACATATAAATTCTCTTAAGAAATAAAAAAATAAGAACTAGTTGAACAAATAATGTATTTACAACTATAGCTTTCATTGCGATCGTGGATGTGGAAAAGCTACTCTGTGTTTAATAATGTGCAATACTAAAAATCCTCATTTTTTATTCACTATAAATATTCTGTATTAACATTAGTGTGCCATAAAATAGTTCAAAGTCATCCATTCAGAGACAATAAATACAAAACTGAAGCACTGGACTAGTGCCAACAACTTATAGAGCCTACTATAGTGGTACAGGACTACTAGAGCCTACTATAGTGGCACAGGACTACTAGAGCCTACTATAGTGGCACAGGACTACTAGAGCCTACTATAGTGGCACAGGACTACTAGAGCCTACTATAGTGGCACAGGACTACTAGAGCCTACTATAAAGGCACAGGACTACTAGAGCCTACTATAGTGGCACAGGACTACTAGAGCCTACTATAGTGGCACAGGACTACTAGAGCCTACTATAGTGGCACAGGACTACTAGAGCCTACTATAGTGGCACAGGACTACTAGAGCCTACTATAAAGGCACAGGACTACTAGAGCCTACTAGAGTGGCACAGGACTACTAGAACCTACTATAGTGGCACAGGACTACTAGAGCCTACTATAAAGGCACAGGACTACTAGAGCCTACTATAGTGGCACAGGACTACTAGAGCCTACTATAAAGGCACAGGACTACTAGAGCCTACTAAAGTGGCACAGGACTACTAGAGCCTACTATAGTGGCACAGGACTACTAGAGCCTACTATAAAGGCACAGGACTACTAGAGCCTACTATAGTGGCACAGGACTACTAGAGCCTACTATAGTGGCATTGGACTACTAGAGCCTACTATAGTGGCACAGGACTAATAGAGCCTACTATAGTGGTACAGGACTACTAGAGCCTACTATAGTGGTACAGGACTACTAGAGCCTACTAAAGTGGCACAGGACTACTAGAGCCTACTATAGTGGCACAGGACTACTAGAGCCTACTATAGTGGCACAGGACTACTAGAGCCTACTATAGTGGCACAGGACTACTAGAGCCTACTATAGTGGTACAGGACTACTAGAGCCTACTATAGTGGTACAGGACTACTAGAGCCTACTAGACACTTTAAAGCAACCTTATTTACATTCAGTTTAGGAGAATAGGAACTTGGTAACAATTTACAGATGTCAATCCTTAGGAAGATATTAAACTTTAAATTCACTCAGTTAAAGTCATCCTTTCTAGCGAAAAGGAGCTGTGCAATATACATTTACTGCTATACATGCATAGCTATACATGCATTGCTATACATGCATTGCTATACATGCATTGCTATACATGCATTGCTATACATGCATTGCTATACATGCATAGCTATACATGCATTGCTATACATGCATTGCTATACATGCATTGCTATACATGCATTGCTATATATGTATAGACCTGTACACAGTAATATATAGGCACAGTCTATGAGAGTAAGCCTATCAAAGGGATGCAATAACTCTCTGTCAATGCATTGGTTAACATCCATGATACTCTTTCAACGAGGGATGCATTCGTCAATTGGAAAAAACAGAAACAATATCTAAATTGAAACTTCGACTATCTGTTTATCAAAATTAATTGCATTGCAGTTATTACCCATAAAAGGCTTTTCACATCACATTCACATCACTGCAAAGGCTTTTCACATCACAATGGCTTTTCATATCATAATGGCTTTTCATATCACATTGACATCACTGTGACTATAGGTTCCAAAGAGCAAATTAATGATTTGTTATCTAGTTAGTAATTAATGATTATAATCAGAGGCAATCAATATAGGCACATGACATAAATAGTCAAGAAGTCTCTGTGATTTAGGCTAAATGTCGATGATACGTCTAACTTAAGACTTTTCGACAATTTTGACTGAAGGAGGGGGGTCAATATGCACCCCCTACCCTCTATTTTATATAATAAGAAATTCCTCTGTACCTATTTGGTTCCTGTGTTTCATTCCTGTGTACCTATTCTATTTGGTTCCTGTGTTTCATTCCTCTGTACCTATTTGGTTCCTCTTTTTCATTCCTCTGTACCTATTTGGTTCCTCTGTTTCATTCCTCTGTACCTATTTGGTTCCTGTATTTCATTCCTCTGTACCTATTTGGTTACTGTGTTTCATTCCTCTGTACCTATTTGGTTCCTCTGTTTCATTCCTCTGTACCTATTTGGTTCCTCTGTTTCATTCCTCTGTACCTATTTGGTACATAGAAGTTTGGAAGTACAATCACCTTCTCCCCTCACTCCAACAGCCTCAGCTGTCTTCAAGCCAAACGAAGAGGATTAAAGGGATTAATAGAGAGATTATTAGGGGATGATAGACGATTATAGGGATAGAGAAAAGAGAAAATAAGATTATAGGGGATAGAGAGTGAAGATGATATACGATTATAGGGGTAAGATGATATACGATTATAGGGATAAGATGATATACGATTATAGGGATAAGATGATATACGATTATAGGGATAAGATGATATACGATTATAGGGATAAGATGATATACGATTATAGGGATAAGATGATATACGATTATAGGGATAAGATGATATACGATTATAGGGATAAGATGATATACGATTATAGGGATAAGATGATATACGATTATATGGATAAGATGATATACGATTATAGGGATAAGATGATATACGATTATAGGGATAAGATGATATACGATTATAGGGATAAGATGATATACGATTATAGGGATAAGATGATATACGATTATAGGGATAAGATGATATACGATTATAGGGATAAGATGATATACGATTATAGGGATAAGATGATATACGATTATAGGGATAAGATGATATACGATTATAGGGATAAGATGATATACGATTATAGGGATAAGATGATATACGATTATAGGGATAAGATGATATACGATTATAGGGATAAGATGATATACGATTATAGGGATAAGATGATATACGATTATAGGGATAAGATGATATACGATTATAGGGATAAGATGATATACGATTATAGGGATAAGATGATATACGATATCTGAACCCATAGGATAACGTCAAGATCTAAAAAAATGGTAAACAGCGTAGGTTAGCCTGTATCGTTCTAAACCGATAACGATTTGCGCTACCGATAGGCAGTCATTCTGCTGACGTTTAACTGCATCGCAATGTTAGTTAGCTTCTCGCAATAGAGCGGATATTTCAATTCTCTTCCATTGCGTTGTAGCTACTTACCATTTAGAAACTTTTTACGAATCAAAATAGTATTTTTAGTATCTTGACATTGATTGTACGTGCACTACAGTGAACTATAATACATAATAACAGATAACTTTAAAGAAAGGTTACAGGTCTTTCGAAGGCTCAGAAGCTGGAGTTAGTTAGGTAGCATTGATATGAGGGGAAATGAGCCAAATAGAGGGGAAACACAGGAAATGAGACTATGATGAGGGCACTGAGAATGGCACACCTTTACGCTTCCTTACCCTCCATTACCCTCACTCTCCATTTCACTCTCCCTACCCTCACAACGATGTATCATCACTCAGGAGTACCAACTGTTCGGTCAGATAAGACACGGCAATAATTGCTAGGGGAATTTTAATGCTCCGACAGCACTAATTAAACAAAAAAAGGGAGAAGAGTTGAACATTAAAATTAATAATGAACAGAAACAAAATAGTCTACCACTATAGATTCTGAAATTTCAGTTTGTATTTCGTTAATAAAAGTGAAATAAATTTCAGGAGTATTGTAGATAACACAGAACGTATCCTTGATACAAAATATGCCTAGCAACGTATCCATGATACAAAATATGCAAAGTAACGTATCCCTGGTACAGAATATGAACGACAACGTATCCCTGATACAGAATATGAGCGACAACGTATCCCTGGTACAGAATATGAACGACAACGTATCCCTGATACAGAATATGAGCGACAACGTATCCCTGGTACAGAATATGAACGACAACGTATCCCTGATACAGAATATGCCATCAAGGACTGGAGGCAAATGTTAAGCCATTAATTTGACTGATGACTATTATTACAATGGAAGAGGGTAACTGATCACCCAGTAGAGTCACAGAGGGTTAAATGAGAGCAATCAATGAGGGTAACTTTCAACTCGTATATAACGACATCCTGGCCTACTTAAACAGAAATATAAAAAAAACTTAAGCATTCGCATTTCACATTAATTTTTGAATTAATTTAAACTGAATAAAACCATCGAATAAAATATGGTTGAATTAGTTAGTGTGAGAAGACCTTGGTTGAAAAGAAGGTAGAGAATGGTTGGAGGGAGAGGGTAGAAGGGTGAGGGTAATTAAGAACAATAGCTCAGTTATTTCAGGGTGAGTAACAGGGAGAGGCGAATGAAAGAGGGTGGAGAGGGAACAAGGAAGTAGAGATAACTAAAAATAGAAGGAGAGAAATAATAAATAAAGAAGGAGAGAAATAATAAATAAAGAAGGAGAGAAAATAATAAATAAAGAAGGAGAGAAAATAATAAATAAAGAAGGAGAGAAAATAATAAATAAAGAAGGAGAGAAAATAATAAATAAAGAAGGAGAGAAAATAATAAATAAAGAAGGAGAGAAAATAATAAATAAAGAAGGAGAGAAAATAATAAATAAAGAAGGAAAGAAAATAATAAATAAAGAAGGAAAGAAAATAATAAATAAAGAAGGAAAGAAAATAATAAATAAAGAAGGAAAGAAAATAATAAAGAAAGAAGGAAAGAAAATAATAAATAAAGAAGGAGAGAAAATAATAAATAAAGAAGGAGAGAAAATAATAAATAAAGAAGGAAAGAAAATAATAAATAAAGAAGGAAAGAAAATAATAAATAAAGAAGGAAAGAAAATAATAAATAAAGAAGGAAAGAAAATAATAAAGAAAGAAGGAAAGAAAATAATAAATAAAGAAGGAAAGAAAATAATAAAGAAAGAAGGAAAGAAAATAATAAAGAAAGAAGGAAAGAAAATAATAAAGAAAGAAGGAAAGAAAATAATAAAGAAAGAAGGAAAGAAAATAATTAATAAAGAAGGAAAGAAAATAATTAATAAAGAAGGAAAGAAAATAATAAAGAAAGAAGGAAAGAAAATAATTAATAAAGAAGGAAAGAAAATAATAAAGAAAGAAGGAAAGAAAATAATTAATAAAGAAGGAAAGAAAATAATAAAGAAAGAAGGAAAGAAAATAATAAAGAAAGAAGGAAAGAAAATAATAAAGAAAGAAGGAAAGAGATAGTAACAAAATGTTGGAAGAAAAAAGATACCAAACATTAAAGATAATGCAAATACTCATACCACAATTCAATATCTATTTATTATCTATTTATAATCTACTCGTTATCTACTCTTTATCTACTTATTATCTACTTATTATCTACTTATTATCTACTTATTATCTACTTATTATCTACTTATTATCTATTTATAATCTACTTATTATATACTATTTATCCATTTATAATCTACTCGTTATCTACTTTATTATCTACTCGTTATCTACTTAAGTTATTAAGTGGCACCAGTAGATAGGGGTAGACAATCTACCATCAGATCCACTCTTACCAAAGTAGATAAGTAGAGTTCAAATAGGGCAAAGGTTATATCTACCATTTTCAACTGTATCTTTAGGCACATCTCTATCGGACATTTTGATCAGTTTTCTTATTACATGAAGGGTCTATCTATCCCCATCAATCTACTCATTATTAATGCAAACAAGATGTTTTTTTTAATGCATTTATAATATTAAATACATTCATTTATCAATATCTCTCCTATTTCATACCAATATATCAATACGATATTATCCTTCTACAATATAATGCTATCCTTCTTGTTTTTAATGGAAAGATATTGGCTTTAAAAAAAAATTGATACAAGAACATACTTAGGAGTAAATAGGCGGTGAAGTGCAGTATTTCACAGTTCAGAGTTTATCGTTCGGAAAGCCATGAATCAAAATGTTTTTTTTAGCTCGGAAAGGCATAAATCAAATGGCTTTCATTAGAAATGGCATTAAAAGGTTTTTCATTTGAAGTGCTGCATTTTATAAAATGGTTTTTCAGTAGAAATACCATAAAATGGGTTTTCGTTAGAAATATCATAAAATGGTTTTTCATTAGAAATATCATAAAATGGCTTTTCATTAGAAATATCATAAAATGGTTTTTCATTAGAAATATCATGGAATGGCTTTTCATTAGATATATCATAAAATGGTTTTTCATTAGAAATATCATGGAATGGCTTTTCATTACAAATATCATAAAATGGTTTTTTCATTAGAAATATCATAAAATGATTTTTCATTAGAAATATCATGGAATGGCTTTTCATTAG
Source organism: Caprella mutica (assembly GCA_947561585.1). Lineage (NCBI taxonomy): Eukaryota > Metazoa > Arthropoda > Malacostraca > Amphipoda > Caprellidae > Caprella > Caprella mutica. The sequence goes on along the minus strand of CANNZV010002595.1, from coordinate 99,683 downwards.
AAATATCATAAAATGGTTTTTCATTAGAAATCCCATAAAATGGTTTTCGATTAGAAATATAATAAAATGGTTTTCCATTAGAAATATAATAAAATGGTTTTCCATAAGAAATATCATAAAATGGGTTTTTCATTAGAAATATCATAAATGGTTTTTCATTAGAAATATCGTAAAATGGTTTTTCGTTCGAAATATCATAAATGGTTTTTCATTAGAAATATCGTAAAATGGTTTTTCGTTCGAAATGGAATATATCAAAAAAAAATTTTTTCGTTAGTAAAGGCATATATCAGAATGTTTTTCATTCAAAACAGTAAATGCGATAACAATTTAGAAATAATTCAAATAAATAGTTAATTGTAGACTAAATTAAATTATAGACATTACCACTCACCCATCATACAGTTTTATTTCCCTGATAGTCACCGGAAAAAATTTAAATAAAGTTTCCCAATAATTAATATCCAGTAACTAAGTTAGCAAACACTGAATATTCATTACACTTAACTTTTCCATGTATAGTTTGTTTTAATATAATTTATATTGACTGTAGGCACACTATATTGTCTTTTGAATGCGATATGCTGTCACGGGACACACGGCAGAGACACCCACACTCACACACCTCCTTCCACAAGGTCTAGAGATACACTGAGGGGGGTAGAGATGAGGGGAAACATCACCCCCCTCCCCCACTGAGAATATTTCCTGACATTTATTGAGAAGGTGAAGATGTATATTTAATTAGAACATTTCTGACGCCAGGTGAGAGAGACAGGAGTTGCTATTATTAAAATAGAATTGATATCTTGAGATGTTCCTTTATGCTTATTTAATAGTAAAGGAGAACTTATCTAAGGAAAATAATAAAGAGTAGGTATTATTATACCATGTTTTAAAGTCAACAATACACATGTAAATCTAGGTACTATAAATAATTAAATGTATACAGGGTTGTATCACGGATACAACAGTGCTGTTATTTCAAGAACCTGGTAACCATGATACCGTTAGAATCAATGGTTGAAAATATATACATAGATAAACTGTGAGAAAAATTGATATCATTCCAAATACTAAATTATGTGCGAGATTATGAAGGTACCCAGGCGAAAAGTTGTGGGTGGAGCCATAGAATATTAATAGGGGGCATATAATCTTCTATGGCCCCACCATAACTTCTCTTAATCTTCTATGGCCCCACCATAATTTTCCCTGTAAATCTCCTATGAAGTCTTCTATCGACTGTATGTACAGTATGAAAAGCCTTTAAAAAAAAACACGTGGTACATCTGTGTTAATGAGTAGCTACACTACACATCTGTGTTAATGAGTAGCTACACTACACATCTGTGTTAGTGAGTAGCTACACTACACATCTGTGTTAATGAGTAGCTACACTACACATCTGTGTTAAAGAGTAGCTACACTACACATCTGTGTTAAAGAGTAGCTACACTACACATCTGTGTTAAAGAGTAGCTACACTACACATCTGTGTTAATGAGTAGCTACACTACACATCTGTGTTAATGAGTAGCTACACTACACATCTGTGTTAATGAGTAGCTACACTACACATCTGTGTTAATGAGTAGCTACACTACACATCTGTGTTAGTGAGTAGCTACACTACACATCTGTGTTAATGAGTAGCTACACTACACATCTGTGTTAAAGAGTAGCTACACTACACATCTGTGTTAATGAGTAGCTACACTACACATCTGTGTTAATGAGTAGCTACACTACACATCTGTGTTAATGAGTAGCTACACTACACATCTGTGTTAATGAGTAGCTACACTACACATCTGTGTTAGTGAGTAGCTACACTACACATCTGTGTTAGTGAGTAGCTACACTACACATCTGTGTTAGTGAGTAGCTACACTACACATCTGTGTTAGTGAGTAGCTACACTACACATCTGTGTTAGTGAGTAGCTACACTACACATCTGTGTTAGTGAGTAGCTACACTACACATCTGTGTTAATGAGTAGCTACTCTACACATCTGTGTTAATGAGTAGCTACACTACACATCTGTGTTAATGAGTAGCTACACTAGACAGCTGTGTAGGCTGTGTAACATCTGTGTTAACGAGTGTATGATGTGTAGATCGATAGAAAGGGCAATTCAATGAAAAAGTGAGGGGAGACTTTTCTGTTGCCTCAAAGTGGCACATCAACAGGCTAAGTTTTACCATCGCTACTATCTTATAATAAATCACAATGCCATGTATATATAAGACTGAACCATCAGTCTTATGGTAGAGCAAATTGACGTTATTTTGGTGAGCAAACTTCTCTATCTGTTCTCCCATTGGTCAATAAGTCACAGTAAAGAGTGACGTCACCACACCACACTAAGCTGAATAATTCATTAGAATCTCTGCATGGGGGGCATTTACCCCCATTTACAGGGGGGGGGGGGTAGTGTGTCAATAGAACTGAGAGGAGGACAATGGTTATTAATTCCTGTGGGGGGAGGGGGGGGGGGCTGTGATTTCAAACACCTGGTATCTGTGATACTGACAGTACATGTCTGGGATACAATGCAGTGCATCCCTGATGCTTCACGTGGATGCATATTCTCTGAATCATCTTATATATTATTTGCTGTATAATCATTATTATATGTAATAACTAGATTACGTGCACTCGGTAGGGCGCATATCTTCGCCGCCGCTTTGACCCATTCTCCCCAAAATCTAACAAAATGGTTCCTGTATATTGATCAATCGTCCCACCAAGTTACTTGCAATATGGTTCAATACTTTTTGAGTTATAAATGACCTTGACCTTTGACCGGGTCGCTTCCAAAACTGTACCAGCAGGTCACTGGACATTGACCAATCGTTTCACAAATTTAAGGCAATTTGGTTGAACTCTTTTTCAATTAAGCGAATAACAAGATGATAAATAAATAAATGAATGCCGTCTAAAATACAACCTTTCCGCATTCTGCGAAGGTAATTAAATTCTTTAGGTACTATACCACCAGGCATAGTAATTAGTGAGAGTGCCTTATGACTATAAGTGTCACTGTTTATAACTTAGCAGCTTCTCTTTTTCCGCCAAACTAACTTCTATGAGAGCACCGAGAGAAAAAAGTACCAAAGTTACATTATTAGGAGATGTGCTAGATAGTACAAAGTACCATCAGATATAAAGGTACTGGTACAGACAGTACAAAGTACCATCAGATATAAAGGTACTGGTAAAGACAGTACAAAGTACCATAAGATATAAAGGAATCGATACAGACAGTACAAAGTACCATCAGATGTGAAGGTACTGGTACAGGTAGTACAAAGTACCATCAGATATAACTGTACTGGTACAGACAGTAAAAAGTACCATCAGATATAAAGGTACTGGTACAGGCAGTACAAAGTACCATCAGATGTAAAGGTACTGGTACAGACAGTACAAAGTACCATCAGATGTGAAGGTACTGGTACAGACAGTATAAAGTACCATCAGATGTAAAGGTACTGGTACAGACAGTACAAAGTACCATCAGATATAAAGGTACTGGTACTTATTACCTTAACTGTACCACCTTTGTATATTTCCACATTCCATATTACAGAAGGAATTCTCAAGGAATATTCCAGGTATTCCTTTGTAGGAATTTATTACACGGAGAATACATTAGAAATGTTCTTGCACTTCATTCACTTTTATACAAGTACCTAATATATTGCATAATGTTACAGTGTATTTGTTATATATGGTAAATGCCTTGCTTACATGATAGTAATGGAAAAAAGTTGTATTTTTACATTAGCAGAAAAGTAATCAATTTTCTTTTGATAATTAATATAATTATATTAATGCATTATTACAGTTTTGGATGTAAACTTTCTAAGTAAAGACATAATGGCAGAAAAGTACGTTACTAACTCCTCTCTAACGACTTTTTCCCTAACAATAACAGTTACTCATCGTTAACAATTAAGCAGCATAAGAAATGTTAGGCTCACTCTAGTCTGGTAGTGACAACTAATTAGGGGGAGTTGAGCAGTGTCTAGTATAGCTACCAGACTACCAGTACACTAGTGTACTGGTAGTTACCAGACACTGAGTAACTAGTATACTAACTGACAAAGTAATGAAATTCAATTAATATGTGTCTACATTTAAATGAAGGTGCAAATTACCAAGAAGATAATCTTAGTAATTTACACAAAATCTAAGACTTCAATCTAAGACTTCAATCTAAGACTTCAATCTAAGACTTCAATCTAAGACTTCAATCTAAGACTTCAATCTAAGACTTCAATCTAAGACTTCAATCTAAGACTTCAATCTAAGACTCCAATCTCAGACTCCAATCTCAGACTCCAATCTCAGACTCCAATCTCAGACTCCAATCTCAGACTCCAATCTCAGACTCCAATCTCAGACTCCAATCTCAGACTCCAATCTCAGACTCCAATCTCAGACTCCAATCTCAGACTTCAATCTCAGACTTCAATCTCAGACTTCAATCTCAGAGTTCAATCTAAGACTTCAATCTAAGACTTCAATCTCAGACTTCAATCTAAGACTTCAATCTAAGACTTCAATCTAAGACTTCAATCTAAGACTTCAATCTAAGACTTCAATCTAAGACTTCAATCTAAGACTTCAATCTAAGACTTCAATCTAAGACTTCAATCTAAGACTTCAATCTAAGACTTCAATCTAAGACTTCAATCTAAGACTCCAATCTAAGACTTCAATCTAAGACTTCAATCTAAGACTTCAATCTAAGACTTCATAACCCTATGACACTGCAAGTAGCGTGAAAAAAATGATAAACATGGTGAATAGAGTAATATTATCTTTCACATCATTGATTAGTTCAATAAATTAAATATTAACTTATCGATCATTGAGTATATATAGAGAGTATATATAGACTATATACCAAGTTAGGAAGGAAGTGGTTAATATATCCCCCTGTGGGTCGATATGATGCACACTGTTGGTAAATTATACCCACAGGTGTGCAGGTAATTAACTTACAGTCTTACAGGTAAATAATATTGAAGATAATTACTTTATTGATTACTGTAAAGTATATAGAATTTACCTTCTTTTGAATGATAATTAACATTATATACCTTCTTTTGAATGATAATTAACATTATATACCTTCTTTTGAATGATAATTAACATTATATACCTTCTTTTGAATGATAATTAACATTATATACCTTCCTTGGAATGATAATTAACATTTTATACCTTCCTTGGAATGATAATTAACATTTTATACCTTCCTTGGAATGATAATTAACATTTTATACCTTCCTTGGAATGATAATTAACATTATATACCTTCCTTGGAATGATAATTAACATTATATACCTTCTTTTGAATGATAATTAACATTATATACCTTCTTTTGAATGATAATTAACATTATATACCTTCCTTGGAATGATAATTAACATTATATACCTTCCTTGGAATGATAATTAACATTATATACCTTCCTTGGAATGATAATTAACATTATATACCTTCCTTGGAATGATAATCAACATTATATACCTTCCTTGGAATGATAATTAACATTTTATACCTTCCTTGGAATGATAATTAACATTATATACCTTCCTTGGAATGATAATTAACATTATATACCTTCCTTGGAATGATAATTAACATTATATACCTTCCTTGGAATGATAATTAACATTATATACCTTCCTTGGAATGATAATCAACATTATATACCTTCCTTGGAATGATAATTAACATTATATACCTTCCTTGGAATGATAATTAACATTATATACCTTCCTTGGAATGATAATTAACATTATATACCTTCCTTGGAATGATAATCAACATTATATACCTTCCTTGGAATGATAATTAACATTATATACCTTCCTTGGAATGATAATTAACATTATATACCTTCCTTGGAATGATAATTAACATTATATACCTTCCTTGGAATGATAATCAACATTATATACCTTCCTTGGAATGATAATTAACATTATATACCTTCCTTGGAATGATAATTAACATTATATACCTTCCTTGGAATGATAATTAACATTATATACCTTCCTTGGAATGATAATTAACATTATATACCTTCCTTGGAATGATAATTAACATTACATACCTTCCTTGGAATGATAATTAACATTATATACCTTCCTTGGAATGATAATTAACATTATATACCTTCCTTGGAATGATAATTAACATTATATACCTTCCTTGGAATGATAATTAACATTACATACCTTCCTTGGAATGATAATTAACATTATATACCTTCCTTGGAATGATAATTAACATTATATACCTTCCTTGGAATGATAATTAACATTATATACCTTCCTTGGAATGATAATTAACATTACATACCTTCCTTGGAATGATAATTAACATTATATACCTTCCTTGGAATGATAATCAACATTATATACCTTCCTTGGAATGATAATTAACATTATATACCTTCCTTGGAATGATAATTAACATTATATACCTTCCTTGGAATGATAATTAACATTATATACCTTCCTTGGAATGATAATTAACATTATATACCTTCCTTGGAATGATAATTAACATTATATACCTTCCTTGGAATGATAATCAACATTATATACCTTCCTTGGAATGATAATTAACATTATATACCTTCCTTGGAATGATAATTAACATTATATACCTTCCTTGGAATGATAATTAACATTTTATACCTTCCTTGGAATGATAATTAACATTATATACCTTCCTTGGAATGATAATTAACATTATATACCTTCCTTGGAATGATAATTAACATTTTATACCTTCCTTGGAATGATAATTAACATTATATACCTTCCTTGGAATGATAATTAACATTATATACCTTCCTTGGAATGATAATTAACATTATATACCTTCCTTGGAATGATAATTAACATTATATACCTTCCTTGGAATGATAATCAACATTATATACCTTCCTTGGAATGATAATTAACATTATATACCTTCCTTGGAATGATAATTAACATTATATACCTTCCTTGGAATGATAATTAACATTTTATACCTTCCTTGGAATGATAATTAACATTATATACCTTCCTTGGAATGATAATTAACATTTTATACCTTCCTTGGAATGATAATTAACAGTATATACCTTCCTTGGAATGATAATTAACATTACATACCTTCCTTGGAATGATAATTAACATTACATACCTTCCTTTGAAGAGAAAAAAGGCTTTATCGGAAAAAGAGTACGTAAATTGAACGGTAGGGTGAGTCTGAGTTATCGGACAGTTCCACATTTTCGGCCATTCAAGAAAAAATATATTTCCTTTATATTTTAATTGGTATAATGAATAATCGATATCTATTTTTTTCATACGATTGATAATGTGTAACTGTCCGATAACTCAGAGCCTACCCCACCACCTGATTCTTACTTTATTCCAATTACATTAGATCTTCGGAGAAATATTTGAATATTATATTGTATATGACACAAAAAGTTAGATTTCTATGTATTAATAATATTACCACTAAAAGTTATAACTCACTTTTTCTATGCTAAATAATAAAATATACGGCTTATATTGAAATTCATAAAAAGAATATATATTTTAAAATGTACAGGTTGAACAGTTCGATATTTTAAAGTGGTAAAGGAGAGCGAAACTCTACGGTATTTAGTAACCATATTAGAGTTACTACCATTGAAAAGTCAATGAAAGAATTAGTAATTAAGAATTGTGTTTACGATACTAGGCAATTTATTATTGTAATGCAATACTAGGTAATTTATTATTGTAAATGCAATACTAGGCAATTTATTATTGTAAATGCAATACTAGGCAATTTATTATTGTAAATGCAATACTAGCCAATTTATTATTGTAAATGCAATACTAGGCAATTTATTATTGTAAATGCAATACTAGGCAATTTATTATTGTAAATGCAATACTAGGCAATTTATTATTGTAAATGCAATACTAGGCAATTTATTATTGTAAATGCAATACTAGGCAATTTATTATTGTAAATGCAATACTAGGCAATTTATTATTGTAAATGCAATACTAGGCAATTTATTATTGTAAATGCAATACTAGGCAATTTATTATTGTAAATGCAATACTAGGCAATTTATTATTGTCAATACAATAAACAGTAGCTGCAATAATAAGATTATTAATACACTAGTGTACTTTCCCGTTAAAAATAACGGGTCATCATCAATACCATCAATTTATTTATTAAAATTCATTAAAAGTAACGTAATAGTTATTAGGTTACTTTTAATGAATTCAATCAAAATTAAATTTTCTGCATAGTCTTATTTATTTTATAGATTAAATAAATTTAAAAATGAATAGAAACAGGGGAATTTAAATATCAAGTCAATATATTCCCGTGTGTATCATAGTTACATTCTTCATGCTTAATACCCGTCGTGTAAAAGCGGACACCAAATAAATAAATAAATAAATAAACAGACGAGGGAAATTATTAGTATAGATGAATGTCAACTTTCGTAGCTAGGATACTAATTATTATACTTAGAAAGAAAGAAGGATGATAATATTTTATCACTAGTTGAAAGAGCCACTGCAGCTCTATTCCTAGTTCATTTTATTACTAGGCATGGAACAAATGCACTTAATATAATGAAACAGCTGAGAAATTAGGGTTAAATGGATAAACAGTCAGTTGTACCGCTAGATGGCGTTGCTACAGATTTGCTGACAAATATTATGAACACAAACGTGACAAACGCACGCACGGAGATTGACATTTTCGTCGCTAGATGGCGTAATATAATTTAATAAGGCTTTTACAATCAAACAGTTCAATATTATTCTATTGTTGATGCTAAGGAATAACTTGATTCACATTTCAGTCAGAGGATGAGTTGCACTGCACTCTAATGACCAGCACATTGTTCATAAGGGCTGCATGGGCTGAATTAATGTGCTCCACTGTTCAATAAGGGCAGATATATGGGTGTGATAATGGGCAGTGGGGGTGAGTAACCCGTTAATAACCCCTCCCCCGGGGGAGGAGGGGGTAAACAAACAGTGATTTAGTATGAGAAACAACTCTGGAAGGAAATTTTAGATAACTTTAACTTATGTTTTTTAAATTAGGGGAAGTTTCGAATTATTGAACAATTCAACATTTTCAATCATGTAAGAAAAAAAGAGTTATCAATTAACTCGTTGTTTCAATTGGTATCCATGAAAGTTAAATTACTATTTTTTCTTACAGATCGGAAAAGGGATTTCGTCCGGTTACTCGGAATTTACCCTAATTTAAAAAAAAACTATTTGAATAATAAATAATATATTTTATTTTCTCCTAATAATATTCATTTATTTAAAAAAAAAATGTACGGAATATAATACAACTGAACACTCGCCTGAAATCACCTCAATAAAATATCTATGTAAAAACATTGCTACGTACCTCCCTCTTAAATGTACATAGTTACAACAGTGACTGCCCTAGGTAACAGTCACGGTAATGGAGTACATACCCCCCCCCCTCATTCAAACCCCCACTCAATGTGTCAATGAGAGCGTGAGTAGCGTAGAAATAGCGTATCCACGCTACAAAGTGGTATCTAGGCTACAGCTAGAGCGTTACCGTACGCTATTAGGTACGGTGATTTGGAGAGCATATTAATGGGTATATAATAGGGGAGGGGGAGGTTTGATTGAGGGGGGGGGGGGGGTAAAGTAAAATCACAGAGTTAGCTCTAAGAATAACCTCAGCGCAATGACAAAAATAATCACCTTCACTCTTTGCTTACCTGTTCTTAAACTATGTCCATCAGTTCAAAATTGTTTTTACCTGTTAATAGTACAATAAGAGGCGGAGAAAAAGAGACCAAGATACAGTTTTTCCGCCCATTGGTTAACGATTTACAGGTATTTGAACACGCGGAAACATTTTTGTGGCCCATACTGTACACTCTGAAATATGGCCATATTCAATATTCGTTCTACTAGGAGAATGTATATAGTTTGTTTTGAATGTTAGGTAGGTAGGTAAAAGTTAATAGCTAATACTATTGTAGAGGTAAAAACAGGAGAGAGAACTCATTATAGAAAATTATTAATACATTAAATAATCAATGACAGTTTAAATTAATGCTGAACATGCATTGTTTGTTTATAAATTTAAATTGGAAATCAAAACTAAGAGTGTACAATCTTTTTCTTCAGCGTCAGGGGAGTGTTTCGTACAATTGTTGCGCACAGAGTAGTAAAAAAATATATAAAAAATATAATAAAATATATACGATTCGATTTGTAGGCAGGTTGCAGATTAATAATCTTCTATAATGAAGATTAATAATCTTCTATAATGAAGATTAATAATCTTCTATAATGAAGATTAATAATCTTCTATAATGAAGATTAATAATCTTCTATAATGATGATTATTAATCTTCAAACCAGAACGAGTCTTACAATAATTAATTGCAATTGCTATAAATTAAATTAATCAATTAACAACATTTCAACTTTATGGTCGAATAAATCGAATTAAAATTCTTTTGATGATGGAAAATATTGAAGAATATACCTAAATAAATGTCATAAAATATCTACCACAAAATGATATGAAGGGAATAAATATAATTGCTGAAATTTAATGACAAAGAAGGTAAAGCAACTACCTACATTTGTAAATAAAAGACTGATTAAAAAAAAAAAAATTCACTGATGATAAAAATGAATTTTCACTGATAATAAAAACGAATTTTCACTGATAATAAAAATGAATTTTCACTGATAATAAAAATGAATTTTCACTGATAATAAAATGAATTTTCACTTAAAATAAAAATGAATTTTCACTTAAAATAAAAATGAATTTTCACTGATAATAAAATGAATTTTCACTGATAATAAAAACAAATTTTCACTGATAATAAAAATGAATTTTCACTGATAATAAAATGAATTTTCACTTAAAATAAAAATGAATTTTCACTGATGATAAAAATGAATTTTCACTGATAATAAAAATGAATTTTCACTGATAATAGAAAATTCAAAGTAACATTAAATATCTCTTTTCTTCTCACCTCGTCTAACAAATCATCCTCAGAGTCGAATTCGAAGACCCCTTCTTCTGTGATTTCAGGCGTCTGACCTCTGTCAAAGCTAGAGGATTGGGAAAACACTGAGTAGCTTTTCTGAGCCATGGTTATCCCTAAACCTAACTTACAACTACAATCTAAACCTTAGGAGAAGAAGAGTGAGAAAATATAGTAAAAGAAAAGAAAAAAAGGGGGAAATATCAAAGAGGAATTGGGAGAGTTTCCCCTTTAAATGGGGAGAAGATCTTCCTCTTTAGTGTAAACAAAGCAACGATAGTGGGGACTACAGTACCCGTCACATGGATACAGTACCCATCACACGGATACAGTACCCATCACACGGATACAGTACCCATCACATGGATACAGTACCCATCACATGGATACAGTTACCATCACATGGATACAGTTACCATCACATGGATACAGTACCCATCACATGGATACAGTACCCATCACATGGATACAGTACCCATCACATGGATACAGTTACCATCACATGGATACTTTTACCCATCACATGGATACTTTTACCCATCACACGGATACAGTTACCCATCACACGGATACAGTTACCCATCACACGGATACAGTTACCCATCACACGGATACAGTTACCCATCACACGGATACAGTTACCCATCACACGGATACAGTTACCCATCACACGGATACAGTTACCCATCACACGGATACAGTTACCCATCACACGGATACAGTACCCATCACACGGATACAGTTACCCATCACACGGATACAGTTACCCATCACACGGATACAGTTACCCATCACATGGATACAGTTACCCATCACATGGATACAGTTACCCATCACACGGATACAGTTACCCATCACACGGATACAGTTACCCATCACACGGATACAGTTACCCATCACACGGATACAGTTACCCATCACACGGATACAGTTTATACCATCACACGGATACAGTTACCCATCACATGGATACAGTACCCATCACATGGATACAGTACCCATCACATGGATACAGTTACCCATCACACGGATACAGTTACCCATCACATGGATACAGTTACCCATCACATGGATACAGTTACCCATCACACGGATACAGTTACCCATCACATGGATACAGTTACCCATCACACGGATACAGTACCCATCACACGGATACAGTTACCCATCACATGGATACAGTTACCCATCACACGGATACAGTTACCCATCACACGGATACAGTTACCCATCACACGGATACAGTTACCCATCACATGGATACAGTTACCCATCACACGGATACAGTTACCCATCACATGGATACAGTTACCCATCACACGGAAACAGTACCCATCACATGGATACAATTACCCATCACACGGATACAGTTACCCATCACATGGATACAGTTACCCATCACTTCCCCTTTCTTTCCCCATCACTTCCCCACTCTTTCCCCATCACTTCCCCACTCTTTCCCCATCACTTCCCCACTCTTTCCCCATCACTTCCCCACTCTTTCCCCATCACTTCCCCACTCTTTCCCCATCACTTCCCCACTCTTTCCCCATCACTTCCCCACTTTTCCCCACTCTTTCCCCATCACTTCCCCACTCTTTCCCCACTCTTTCCCCATCACTTCCCCACTCTTTCCTCATCTCTTCCCCACTCTTTCCTAATCTCTTCCCCACTCTTTCCCCATCACTTGCCCACTCTTTCCCCATCTCTTCCCCACTCTTTCCCCATCACTTCCCCACTCTTTCCCCCATCCCTCCCCACTCTTTTCCCATCACTTCCCCACTGCTTTCCCCAAGAGCAAGTGCAAGACTACACCACGCTACACACTGCTGCTGTGCCCAAGCAATCAATAGCTTCCCCGAGGCTGGGGCCTTGTCAAGGTCACTCCCAAGCATAGCAAGCAAATGGGTGGGGATTGGACACTATGGGGACTGATATGGGGAACAGAGACCCATAGAATGGGGAGTGAGACACTCTGGATATGGTATGGATGTTCTAAATATGTCATTGCAAAGATCGAAACATGTTCTGAACGTGTTTGATATACGAACCTATATGAAAAAAGTCAATAGGGGAGAAAACTAGTCAACATTTTAACCAAACGATATAAATTCTTAAATTTCAAACTAAAATAAAGTAAATTAGTGACGTTCTGATGAAGTTACAACAAAATGTCGTGAAATGACCTTAACAACAATCGGACCCTAGGTAGAGCTGGACTTAATTTCTGCATAATAATCACACACGACCTTCTATTTAAACACAGTAGTAGTAAGGAATACATTGTACAATAAGTAGGACTAATTAGTCATTCTTTAGCAGTACAATGAGTAATTAAGTCAGAGTAGTGGTCTGGAGAGGTAAACTACTTAGGAGATTAAACGAGAGGGACGATTAACTGTAATCTGTGGTGACGATTAAACAACAGTCACTGTCACAGTGGCAATGCAGTGACTATGACAATGCAGTGACTGTGGCAATGCAGTGACTATGGCAATGCAGTGACTATGACAATGCAGTGACTGTCACAGTGACTATGACAATGCAGTGACTGCACGGTATGAGACTGTGCGAGCATTCCCTTCTCACAGCTGATTCACAGTCAGGCACCACGTGACTACCCACCACCGTGACACCAAAGACACTGCCATGCATTTTATTGAACTCATTCTATGATGCATGGTAGCGAAGAGAGGTAGAGCAGGGTATGAATTATCGGTCAGTGTCACATCTTCGGTCATATAAGAAAAAGTGATATGTTTTTATTGGTATACATGATACCTGAAGCCTGCAGGTATCATGTATACCAATAAAAAATGTAACAGTATTATATTGATTTTATTGTATGACCGATGATGTGGAACTGTCCGATAATTCGGAAGCAATGTCATATCACTGACGACAAACGAAAGTAGAAGGAACTTGAAGAAGTAGTCAGGAAGGAAAATGGCCCAGTAAAAAAATACCTATCACAAGTCAGTGACAATGCAGAAGGATGCAGAAAAGTTACACTATGAGAAAAGTCACCTACAACCACTCTGTAATGACAAAGAGCTAGAACAATTAATAACTAAATGAAAAATACATATAACACTTAAAATGAAAAACCAACCATGAAAAGTACAGAACACTACAGCCTTTTAGGATAAATGAAGTAATTAGATATTCAGTCTAACCGCGCCACTAATTAGCGTCTTTTGGGTCAGGTAAACAGGTGTGACAGAAGTAACCCTTTGTACCCCGAGGTGTGTACTGGGTGCACAGCTTTACCTGCTTTACACTACATGGTGGGCAGGAAGAGGTTATTTGCTGTACATTCGAAAGATGAGGATGAATGGAAGTGTGATTATCTACCGAATCCTTAGATAGATAGGAGTGTGTTTAACCTAATTAATGGGAAGTGATGGTGGAAATATATATTTGGTGGAAACGTTAAGCATGAGAGTTTAAATATATACAATAACAAATAGAGAATATTTAAAATACTTTTTTTATAAATTATAAGTCTTACAAATTTATTTTCGTTTTCTCACACATAATAAAATATATATCTAAAATAATTATATAATTTAAGCCAGGCTTTAACGTCTGCTTCGGAACCAAAGGCCATATCGCTAACGTAAAAAAGATATTAAGTACAAGTGACTGACAGAAGCAGTCAGAAAGGAAAGTGGCTCCATGAACAAAGTCACCTAGCACCGTCGATGACAATGCTCATGGATTCAGAAAAGCTACTCCATGATTGCAGTCACTCACCAAAGAATGTGACGAAAAGGGACACAAGCACCAGTGGCTGTACTCACGAATGGAAGAGGAAAATGAAGAGGTGATAGCAAAAGAAGCCTACGAGTCTACCTAACACAAAATCTAAGACCTCGTAGTTGAAGAGCATAACCCTAGCGCTATCCTCTAAAACTGCAAGTAACGTTAAAAAATGGCAAAAATGAAAAAGTTAATCCATAATCTGAATTACAACAGTTCCATTCATCACAGACAGCTTCAGGATAGAGCCCCTGGGGGCTATATCCAATATAATCTTTTTCAAAGGCGAAAAACAGACTATTGAACGTGATAGCACACCAAATATTTTCTTTAATTATTAATAAGAAAAAACTTAGATATTTTGTTACACATTGAAAATGAAATAATTTCATGCATGTATTTTTAATCTGTCAGTCAATAAGTTTTGTCGAAGGAAATAAATACTCTGATGTACTATAACTTGCCTCGTGAGTTCAGAATTCTGCACTCATATACCACTATATCACACGTCCCATCAAATATCACAAATAATAATAAAACTCGCATAAAAAGAACAATAAAAAGTTTAGCAAAGTAGCCTATGATGTAAACGTTAGAGGGATACGAGAGATAAGTAACATGGATACGAGAGATAAGTAGCATGGATACGAGAGATAAGTAGCATGGATACGAGAGATAAGTAGCATGGATACGAGAGATAAGTAGCATGGATACGAGAGATAAGTAGCATGGATACGAGAGATAAGTAGCATGGATACGAGAGATAAGTAGCAGGGATACGCGAGATAAGTAGCATGGATACGAGAGATAAGTAGCATGGATACGAGAGATAAGTAGCATGGATACGAGAGATAAGTAGCACGGATACGAGAGATAAGTAGCAGGGATACGAGAGATAAGTAGCAGGGATACGAGAGATAAATTGCAGGGATACGAGAGATAAATTGCAGGGATACGAGAGATGAGTAGCAGGGATACGTGAGATTCATTGCAGGTATACGGGTGCTAAGTAGCAGAGATACGGGTGCTAAGTAGCACGGATACGAAGTATCTCTAACATATCTAAAGTCTGTGTCTCCACGCACTCATGAAGTGTGTAGATCAAATTAATTAAGTGCTATATCTTATAATGTACTTCCTATTGCTTTAACATGTGCAGGTACTAATAATGCTGCGTTATATTAGGAATATGATTCAGCTTAAAAACTTATGGTATGTAAAATATACAGTGGCGTCATCTGGCACCTAATAAGTGTGACGTCATGATTGTAGAACCAAACATTTCGATATTATTTACACATTTTAATTATTTGTATTGACTGTAAATAGATATTGTATGAATGTTCTTCACCGTAAGAGTTCATCCATAGTGGAATATTATTTGTATTGACTGTAAATAGATATTGTATGAATGTTCTTCACCGTAAGAGTTCATCCCCAGTGGAATATTATTTGTATTGACTGTAAATAGATATTGTATGAATGTTCTTCACCGTAAGAGTTCATCCCTAGTGGAATATTATTTGTATAGACTGTAAATAGATATTGTATGAATGTTCTTCACCGTAAGAGTTCATCCCCAGTGGAATATTATTTGTATTGACTGTAAATAGATATTGTATGAATGTTCTTCACCGTAAGAGTTCATCCATAGTGGAATATTATTTGTATTGACTGTAAATAGATATTGTATGAATGTTCTTCACTGTAAGAGTTCATCCATAGTGGAATATTATTTGTATTGACTGTAAATAGATATTGTATGAATGTTCTTCACCGTAAGAGTTCATCCATAGTGGAATATTATTTGTATTGACTGTAAATAGATATTGTATGAATGTTCTTCACCATAAGAGTTCATCCCTAGTGGAATATTATTTGTATAGACTGTAAATAGATATTGTATGAATGTTCTTCACCGTAAGAGTTCATCCCCAGTGGAATATTATTTGTATTGACTGTAAATAGATATTGTATGAATGTTCTTCACCGTAAGAGTTCATCCCCAGTGGAATATTATTTGTATAGACTGTAAATAGATATTGTATGAATGTTCTTCACCGTAAGAGTTCATCTCTAGTGGAATATTATTTGTATTGACTGTAAGTTAGGAACAAGGGCACGTACTGAGTTAGTGAATGATTCCACGTTTTCGATCATAATATGAAAATATACAATAGTAATTATTTAACTTTTTTTCTCTATCAAAATAACGAATTAAATCTCTTATTAGATCGAGAATGTGGAACTGTTCCATAACTGGGAACTAACGAGCATGCGAGTTATTTCTATTTGTGTCGTGAGTGCACATAGGTTATTTTAATTAGAGGGGGGGGGGTTATTTAGCGAAGGGGGGGGGGGGATTTGGCAGGATACGCCGGAAGTTCAGGAATGCAATGAATGGAGATAGGAATGTTAACGAGAGAGAGAGAGAGAGAGAGAGAAAGGAGTGGGAATATAAAAAATAATTTATTAGGTAAGATATAAAACAGTTGAAATTTTAAACCATTGTTAAATATGTAAGTTATTTTATTCACCTCATCCACTCTACAGTTATTGAGATGAGAGATGCTGGCAAGATTTGGAAAATTATTTTCCTATTGTAGTTTCCCATCGAAAAGTTTTCTATGAAATCTTTCATAGAAAACTACTCAATTTAAAGGATAGACTGCTCTAAATAGGCATTGCAAATGTATAAAAGTAATCAAAGTGTTAATTAGTGAAGCTGCATAAGATTTGAAATACTATGATTACTATCAATTTTTTCACCTATTTAAATGCTTAGAAAAAGGGAAAATTTCTATTTATCCGAAAGTTTTTAATTTTCGATAATGAGATTAAAAATAATCAAAATAAAGAGTTAACTCGTATATAAATAACACTCATGGTACTCGGAAAGTGGCTGATTGGCTGGCTCACAGGTCATGAATCAATTTGATCTTCAGAGAATTCTGATTAACCATAATAAATATGAAAATGTTTATTTCAATGGAAAAATAATTGCCCCTAAAAAACATTGGGATATAACTTAGAATTTAACTATTGGAATATAACTTTATTCTAGTTTCTCTAAGCTTGAAAACATTTAAAAAACATTAGGATAGAAGTTATTTTTTCCTTACCATTTGAAGAAGTTTCTTCAGCGAAGGAGTGACAGGAAGTTGTCTGAAGGAGCGCACACTCCTGTCCTTCCTGGAAGGCAATGAAGGTCTGTCGGAGCAAATACTGGCGGAGTAGTTAGAAGAGGAGGAGTAGACGCCTTCATCGGTGAAACTGGCGGTGCTGAATGACGCCATGGAGGCTTCACTGGGGGAGGAGTAGAGAGCTTCTTCGGCGGAGCACTTGGCGGAGCCTTGGTAAAGAGCCTCTTGCTTAGGAGGAGCTAATGATTGACTTGTTGACTCCTCCCACTCTTCCTTTACAAAGGGAGGAGGGAGATCAGTGACAGGTGACAAGTCAGAGTCATTCTCCTCATCCTCCTCCTCACACTCCGACAGATCGTAAGGCCCCTCTACTTTCATCCTCTGGGAAGCTAGGCCCCCTCTCCTGATAGCGAGTGGGGGGAGTGTTTGAGATCGTCTCAGAGGACTGGGGGTACCACTGTCATACTCCCTGTAGCTATCCACCACCGTCAGACGCATGGGTTTAGAGTAGGAGTCATGGGTGATACCCACAGGGGGTAGGGACCCACTAACAGGGATCAGGTGCTTATTGATACTCCTCGGTCTGCTGGAGTCTAAAAGACTCCTTCCGGTGACTCCATAGTGAGTTGTGGTGACTCCAGCACTACGGGTACTCCGAACACTTCCCCCAGGGGAGAGGGAGGCTCTTTTAGTGGAGGGTGTGACCGATGAGAGGGCAGATACCCTGAAACTGCTAGACCTGCACAGTCTGTCACCTTTGGGGCCCAGTGATGCCCCGTAGTTGGGCCATGGGTTCTTGGGAGTTCTGGGTACTCCACACAAGAGTTCCATGACTAAGACATTAACTGTAATGAGGGAAATGAAGCGTGAAAAGAGGGAAATGGAGAGGGGAGAGAAATGAGGAGAATTTCACAGCCACGCGCATTCTACCTTTATTTCAAGAAATAAATTCATGTTCTGAGTGTATTCTAAAGTGCGGAAAAAGGCTAGTATTATACACCTAGGGAAGTACCTACGAACAAATATAATAGTTAGGTGCATTACCTCTTTCTATGAATATAAAGTTAACTTTTATAGACAGCTATTGATAGCCCAGAGCATTTTCCCCCTCTTCATTTTACTGACTAATAGACATACATTATTGTGACACACTCTAGAAATTATGCATCTTAATATAATGAAACAGCTGATAAATTAGGGTTAAATGGATAAACAGTCAGTTGTACCGCTAGATGGCGTTGCTACAGATTTGCTGACAAATATTATGAACACAAACGTGACAAACGCACGCACGGAGATAGAAGTTTTCACCGCTAGATGGCGTGATTATATAATTTAATAAGGCTTTTGAAAATAAAATAGTTCAATATTATTCTATTGTTGATGATTCACATTTCAGTCAGAGGATGAGTTGAACCATAAGGCATGCTATAGCAGCACTATAAGGCATGCTATAGCAGCACTATAAGGCATGCTATAGTAGCACTATAAAGCATGCTATAGTAGCACTATAAAGCAAGCTATAGCAGCACTATAAAGCATGCTATAGCAGCACTATAAGGCATGCTATAGCTGCACTATAAGGCATGCTATAGCAGCACTATAAAGCATGCTATAGCAGCACTATAAAGCATGCTATAGCAGCACTATAAAGCATGCTATAGCAGCACTATAAAGCATGCTATAGCAGCACTATAAAGCATGCTATAGCAGCACTATAACTCTTTGGGGCACAGTGGGACACCCAAGTAACCACTAATTAAGTTGCATTGTGGGACACTAAGTAACACACCATAAAAAGTAAATCATGAGCACAATTTACAAGGCGGGACTATTCATGTCCCACTTTGTAAAGAAGCGTTAGAATGCAACTGTCTCATACCATTGAGATAATTATTTACAAAAACATAATCGATTATTTCAAATAATAATTCAAACAATGTCTGTGCAACTTGGTGGTTGTTTTATCTCCAACACCTCAAAGAGATATTGCTACATTTGTTACTGTATCTGCTAGACTCATCAGCTCTAGCATCTCTGGCAGAAGAAGAGCCAATGCGTGAGATAGAACTGGGCGCCACAACTTCGCACCTTTTAAGGTCAGTGGGCCTTGAGGTCAGAGGGCATGAGGCTCTTTGGATGCCTTTGTGATTGCAAAAACAAAGAAACTTTATATTCAACGAACCATCTAAGCGGTATATCTTAAAGTTGAAGATATCGTTGTTAATTGAATAAGTGGAACTCACGAGAAGCTTTTAAAAACCGAAAACAGCTGTAAATTACTGTAAATTATTCCATTTAAAGTAAAATAAAGTACTGATGAAGTTACAGGTGAAATAACAAAAACAATCAAACCCTGGGCCTAGAGCTGAACCTCTAACATGATAATATAAGGAGTATATATGTTAGTTCGCAAGGCTTTAAATCTGGTGGTGCCAAAGAATCCTCATTTCTGTCACATTTGCATAAAATGCGAAAGAGAAGAAGAACCTCTCGCTAATTCTGGACTGGTGGGAACGCCTACAATTAATTAGGTGAGTGGTGAGTGAATGGTGAGTGAAGTGAGTGAAATGAAGTGAATGGTGAGTGAAGTGAGTGAAATGAAGTGAATGGTGAGTGAAGAGAGAGGTATGTACACTAGCAGGTATATATCTTCAGACCGGACTGTTATTTGGAGAGTATTATTTAGTGACTTAGAAATAAAGCAGTCATTTGATATTTCTCTTCCACTCAAGTGATGTGGTTTAGAGGAGTTATTTGACTATAATATTTATTACTTAAGACTTAGTACATCTTTCCGAAATGTTACATGTAATGCATTTGGTGAGGGTAATTAACCACCTGCTGTTCTCTCTAGACCAGATGTTTCCTGTGGTTAATTTGATAGAAATAATGGCTTTGGAGGTTTCGTATTCCTCATGTTTTCGAATGGGTTGAATTACTGTGACAGAAAAATGAGGAATCGAGAGTTCCTTTTGGTTCTGAGGGCAAATTTGAAGCAGTCACTCTAATGTATTTGGAGAAATGGAAGGAGAACTGTCTTGGGATCAGATTTGGGTGGAGTTTGGAGAAGAATTCTCCTAGTATATAAGCAGTGGATTGTTAACTATCGCAAGACTTAGCCGATGGAGAAATCCATCCAGCCTAGTGGTGGGTATAGGACTAGTGCCAAGTTGTGCAGTTTCACGTGCCCACACCAGTGTCTTGTCAGCAGTGACTGTATTCTTCACGGCAGTGTCAGACCATAGAAGAATATAAGATGAGGAAACCAGCAACTGAAGCCAATTGCAGAACAGTTTGTGAAGAACAGCAATTCAATGAGTGCTGTGATTCTAGTCCTCATCTACGCCAGTTAGTAAAGCTCCAGTGGAGGTGACAGCTAGCACAGGTACTCCAGTACTGTAGTTACGAAGAGGTTCCCGTCGCCCCGTGTGTTTATTAGTGAAAGATTATACCCTCAACCTCAAAAACTGACAAAAACCTAATTCATTCGACTGCTCCTTAGGTAGATATGTGATTAATTGTATTATTATGTAAACAATTATAGAACTTAATTTGAGCATTTGTCAGATTCATAATTCCACATTGATAGAACTGTTTTTATCATAGAGACAATATCAATAGGTACACACAGAGATTCCCAACTCCTCTCGCTACTGTACTAACTCCTACAGAAGCAATAATGTAAACTTGTAATTTTGGAAAAGTCAGTTAGGATAGACTGCGTTTTGAGTAATTGTAGTCACCGTATTAAATAATATGTGTGTTTATCAACCCTGTTCTTTTCATACGATATTTGATTAGATGTCATTTTATGAAGTGAAGAAATTTGTTACTTGTCAAGTAACGTGAACAGTAAATTAAACAAATTGATTATTTTCCCTAGGGAGAATAATAACCCACATAATTAAATGGTCACTCGGCACTGATGAATAACCGCGCCACCATGTGAAAGAAAGAGCTAACTGCTGGAAACAATTGAAGATTATGAAGAAAATGAATGAACTTATGACAGTAAACATAAGAAAGAAAGTCATAAAGATTTGGCCTAATAAAACTAATTCAATTAATGTATTAACTAATTAGCAATAAATTCTTATGCAGACACTATGAAACAAATAAAATAAATAACCAATAAATTACAATATCATTTACAGTATATAAGTGCGTGAGGTTCAATACGCACCAGAGTGCATTATATGGGACACTGGCATGCCATCTCTGCGGACATTTTCTCTAGAATAATCACACTTGCCATATCGCTTGACTTGTAGCTGTTTATTCCTATAGTGCCATTCATGTAGGGAAGGGTGATTGGAAAATATTTAAAGGACTAAAATGCTGACTGGCTTTTTCCAGATTTCAGGAAAAGTCAGCAGAGTTCAGTGCACCAAATACAAACTGGAATACACCTCGCATTGATTACCTGATCTGCATTAGGTAATACTGAGGGTACTACCTTGATTAACATTAGAAGCTACGGTCTTCCCCTCTTTCTAGCAGTGATTAGAGGGCAATAGAGGGGACTACAGGCCCTATGCAGTAGAGCCATAGAGGCGATAGAGGGTACAATGGACTCTGATCAAGAGTGACCAGTTCCAAGAAAAGGAAACCTCAAAATAAACTACAGAAAGGAACTAAAGTCAGGCAGGAAGTTTCCTTACTTTAAAAATTATTAGAAGAGTGGTGAAGATGCATTAGATATTAGCTACAGCGAGAACAGTGCCATAACTCAAAAATAGCTATTTTTCAGGAGAGGCATTTCAGTACTTGAGACGTACGTACATTTAATGGTGTATCGTTAGGACATTTAGCCTCTCTAGCGGTACATTTTAGAGTTACAATTATGAAACTTTTAGCAATAACTTCAATATTTTAAGATTTATTTGTTTATATGGATATCTAAAAAATACATGTTTTTTTTGTGTTTATGACGTTGTTTTTGCAAATGAGCGATATCATGTTCAGTTAGAAATCGTTACTCTATAGTCACTGTAGGTAACACTAACGTTACTCCAGACTGCAGTTACATGTGGTTACTTGCCGTTACAGGGGTCAGTGTAAATGGGGGTGTTTGACCCCTTTAAGTACTGCAATCACAATTCATTAAAGGGGGGGGGGAGGAGTTGTTGTTGTCAGATACAACAGTATTCAGTTGTTAATTTATTGTTATTTTCATCATATATCGCTCTTGCCATTCGCACTCATCCATGAGGCCACAGTAGGTTAAAATTTAATTATTTTAATTTAATTCAAACATCAATTAAAAGAGTAGGAAATATCGAATTAAATCACTGGTGTGAATTCAAAGTAGAGCAAGAGTATACAGGGTAAGACCGTAAGATTATTGGTTGCTTCAACATTTTCGATCGAAAGAAAATGTTAAATTATAATTATAAAATAATATATTGTAGCATCTAAGTATATGAAATAGAGACTATTTAGCGTGTATGTCAAATGGTAACAATCATAAGCTAGATATAGAGCTGAACTTCACATCGGTTAATACTGGTCGAACGTGTGGTGAAGTCCTATTTCTCAATAGTTAGGGTGAGACATTCACGCTAACAAACACTTTCGAAATAAGTCAGAGGGGATATATTTCAGCATACAGTGAAGTGAATGCTAAGTAACTATGTAGAAATGAAACAATTAGAAAAGGAAAAAAATGATATTTCAAATTTTTTAACCACTCAAAATCATATTGTAAATACAAGGGACTGGAAGAAACAGTCAGAAAGGAAAGGGGCTCCATGAACTAATTAACCTACCACCAATCAGTGACTATGCTCATGGATGCAGAAAAGCTACTCCGTGAATACAGTCACTTACCAAGGAATGTGACGAAAAGGGACACAAGCACCGGTGGCTGCACTCACGGATGGAAGAGGAAAATGAAGAGGTGATAGTAAATGAAGCCTACAAGCCTACCTAACGCAAAATCTAAGACCTCGTAGTTGAAGACCATAACTCTAGCGCTATCCTCTGAACATATGCTATCATTTTTTTAGAGTTTCTGAGGTCGATAAGCGAATAGAAAGAAAAACCAATAGTACCTTGACTGAATACTTTGGGGATATCAGCTTATTTCCTTCTAATGCTGAACATAGCATGTAGATATGTACAATCAACCAGATAATGTTCAACTTTTAAAGGTTACTTCAAAATTTCAAACAATCCAATAATCTCATTCTATTATCATATATTTTATTTATATTAAACAATAATAAAGAAATAGCAGCAAAATTGAATAAAAAAAATACTGAAGACGTTTAAATAATTCTTGAGACAACAACAACAACAGGATATCAGTTCTAGAGCTTGAGATGGCCTTACAAACCCCGATGATTACATTGGTACATCACTACTGGTGTTGTGTTCTTTGGCAATTAGTGATATTGATGTAAGAAATGTTAGCTTGCAGAGGAGTTATACCTCCTCACTAAACAACGAGTTGTTTGTTGTTGTACATATAGCTATAGTGCTATGTACTTATATTGCACTATAGTCCTATAGCCCGCACTGTGTGGCTATAACTAAGGATAGCAGCACTATAACTACAGGGTATATTCTATAGTACTCACTATAGCCCGCACTGTTTGGCTATAACTAAGGATAGCAGCACTATAACTGCAGGGTATATTCTATAGTACTCACTGTGTGGCTATAACAATAGGTAGAGATAACCTATAGTTTCAATTATTAGATAGATAGCACTCACTTACCACACTAGTGACTAGTATGACTAGTAGTTAGTGCTATACCAGTAGCAGACACTAGTGACTAGTAGTTAGTGCTATACCAGTAGCAGACACTATAGTGACTAGTAGTTAGTGCTATACCAGTAGCAGACACTATAGTGACTAGTAGTTAGTGCTATACCAGTAGCAGACACTAGTGAATAGTAGTTAGTGCTATACCAGTAGCAGACACTAGTGAATAGTAGTTAGTGCTATACCAGTAGCAGACACTATAGTGACTAGTAGTTAGTGCTATACCAGTAGCAGACACTAGTGACTAGTTGTTAGTGTTATACCAGTAGCAGACACTAGTGACTAGTAGTTAGTGCTATACCAGTAGCAGACACTAGTGACTAGTAGTTAGTGCTATACCAGTAGCAGATACTAGTGTGATCTAGAACATATAATATATATGTGATACCAGACACTAGTGTGTGTACCATTACACCATACTAGGTACGTGACTAGGAGACTAGTGAACTAATTGCAACTAGAGTGCAGATGTGCAGTGAGTGCAGATGTGCAGTGTGTGCAGAGGGAGTGAGTGAGTGCAAAATGATTGAGTGCAGTGAGTGAAGAATGGGTGAGTGCAGTGAGTTACTTCTCTCACCACTCTTTTTTCAAGAGTTATAACAAAGAGTAACTCCTAGCAACAAAGGAGATAGAAAAACTCTACAGAGTGAGATATACAGTGTGCATTTACCATATTAACTATTTACTCTACACTGTGCACTATATGATACATATAATGATATATAAGAACAGGAGAACATATATAGTTAGTCAGATTAGATACAGAAATTTGGTAGTGTTATGTATACTACATTGGAAATTTTGCCCGAAAGTATATTTTACTATTATATAAGCTTGTATTCACATCTACCTTGTATTTTGTTAACTTCGTGATGGCTAGGGTTGTGACAATATGATTTTAGAATCATAGATCATAAAATATCATAGACGAAATGAAATGGTATCCAATAATATAATACACCGCTGGTTTAGAACCATTCAATGCTCTTTAATTCTCTACGTCTATAAAATGTTCGCGATTTTAAAAGCATATTGTCACAACCCTAGTAATGGTACCTATCTCTCCTAGTTTGAAACAAAGGCAACTGGTTTGTCTACAATAAGCTAATTAATTCATGAATTCCTCACGAGTCTTCATTGTACATTCCGTCTTGTAGTTTGTTGTATCCGCTAGTTTTGTGTACTGCACACTTCATGATTGTTTACTGACCTGTACGAATATCAGCAGAGTTGCTTCGTGAGACAGTACCAACTCCTTAGTCTCCATGGCAACATACAAAGGACAGAGGCATGCCCCTGAGGGATATTCACCCTGTGGGGTCTATTTATAGCCACCCCTGCATCCTTTGGTAACGGATTAGCAGTGACTAAACACATGTAATGTATGCACTAACATATGTAATGTATGCACTAACATATGTAATGTATGCACTAACACATGTAATGTATGCACTAACATATGTAATGTATGCACTAACACATGTAATGTATGCACTAACACATGTAATGTATGCACTAACATATGTAATGTATGCACTAACACATGTAATGTATGCACTAACACATGTAATGTATGCACTAACACACGCAATGTATGCACTAACATATGTAATGTATGCAGTAACATATGCAATGTATGCACTAACACATGTAATGTATGCACTAACACATGTAATGTATGCACTAACACATGTAATGTATGCACTAACATATGCAATGTATGCACTAACATATGCAATGTATGCACTAACACATGTAATGTATGCACTAACATATGCAATGTATGCACTAACATATGCAATGTATGCACTAACATATGCAATGTATGCACTAACATATGTAATGTATGCACTAACATATGTAATGTATGCACTAACATATGTAATGTATGCACTAACATATGTAATGTATGCAGTAACATATGCAATGTATGCACTAACATGCAATGTAAAGTGGGAGGTTTAACGTCGGTTTAGAAACCAAAGGACACATTGGGGACGTTGAAAAGAAATTAAATACAAGGGACTGGAAGAAGAAGTCAGAAAGGAAGATGGTCACTCACTCCATTCAATCTTACCATATTCATTCATTCATTCATTCATTCCTTCATTCATTCAGTGGCTCATTCATAACCGCAGTGTAGTTTACTAGCGCGTAAATGGAGTGTGACGGACATTATGTCGGTCACAACTTCCTGCACTTTCACGGCACTTAATGCAGTGCAGAGTGCAACCAGTGCAAAGTGCAGTAGCTAAATGAGTGCAAAGTACAGTAACTATGAGTGCAAAGTACAGTAACTATGAGTGCAGAGTACAGTAACTATGAGTGCAGAGTACAGTAACCATGAGTGCAGAGTACAGTAACCATGAGTGCAGAGTACAGTAACCATGAGTGCAGAGTACAGTAACTATGAGTGCAAAGTACAGTAACTATGAGTGCAGAGTACAGTAACTATGAGTGCAGAGTACAGTAACTATGAGTGCAGAGTACAGTAACCATGAGTGCAGAGTACAGTAACTATGAGTGCAGAGTACAGTAACTATGAGTGCAGAGTACAGTAACTATGAGTGCAGAGTACAGTAACTATGAGTGCAGAGTAGAGTAACCATGAGTGCAGAGTACAGTAACTATGAGTGCAGAGTAGAGTAACCATGAGTGCAAAGTACAGTAACCATGAGTGCAGAGTACAGTAACCATGAGTGCAGAGTACAGTAACCATGAGTGCAGAATACAGTAACCATGAGTGCAGAGTACAGTAACCATGAGTGCAGAATACAGTAACCATGAGTGCAGAGTACAGTAACCATGAGTGCAGAGTACAGTAACTATGAGTGCAGAGTACAGTAACTATGAGTGCAGAGTACAGTAACTATGAGTGCAGAGTACAGTAACCATGAGTGCAGAGTACAGTAACTGTGAGTGCAGAGTACAGTAACCATGAGTGCAGAGTACAGTAACTATGAGTGCAAAGTACAGTAACTATGAGTGCAAAGTACAGTAACTATGAGTGCAGAGTACAGTACACTGTACTTTACACTACAATATGCTATTTGATGATGGCAACATGACTATTTCCCGCACATTTATCTCAATTCCCTTATATAGAACACTTATCTGTTATTGATGCTGCTGAATATTAAAAACAACATATTTATTAACAAAGCCTGTGTATCTAACAGAGTATCAATGAGTAACTAGTGTATCGGTAAGCATCTGCTACATAGATACGTGCTTGTCTGCTCACCACATGCTGCACGCAGTAGCTACTAGGCTTGCACGCGCATTGCACATCTGTCAGCACTGACCTTAGCGAACTGGTTTGAAGAAACTATACACCAGATTTAATAGTGCTCATGGATGCAGAAGAGCTACTCCATTGAAGTAATCAATTACTTCAGTGGGGGTTTAACGTCTGCTTCCGAACCAGAGGCCATAATAATAAAATCTATAGAAGCGATATGCAGTTTGAGTCTAAGGAAATATTACTGCATATAATATAAAAACAATTAATGATATTCAAAATATTTATAAGTTATTGTTATTACAACATAATGTGAAATGGGGTACAATATTACAATATACCTAAAAGTATCATGGATACCAATCGAAATAAAAGTTAAATAATAATTACTAATCACATACCTAATGAATAATTTTTATTGAAGGATCGATAATGTAAAATTGTTCGATAATTCGGAACTTAAGCTACAACTTTACAAGAAAAACAACTAAGTACATAACAACTAACTACATAACAACTAACTACATAACAACCAACTACATAACAACCAACTACATAACAACCAACTACATAACAACCAACTACACAACAACCAACTACATAACAACCAACTACATAACAACCAACTACATAACAACCAACTACATAACAACCAACTACATAACAACCAACTACATAACAACCAACTACATAACAACCAACTACATAACAACCAACTACATAACAACCAACTACATAACAACCAACTACATAACAACCAACTACATAACAACCAACTACATAACAACTAACTACATAACAACTAACTACATAACAACTAACTACATAACAACTAACTACATAACTAAATATAACAATGAAATCATAACAGCAAAAATGGCTGCCATTATTTGTTTTCTTTTGTTCTCCTTTACTTTATTTGCTTTACTTCCACTGAGTGTTTTTGGTACTGAGAACAGCTCTACAAACTCTATCTGATTGTTGTTGTTGTTGTCTTTAACCATAAGAACATGTTATATGTTTACACATGTTTATGAATGATGTGCATGTGAAAGATATACCTAATGAAATTTTACAAAGGTGGGGTAAGTTCTGAATTATCGGACAGTTACACATTATCAATCAAATAAAAAAACTATACTATAAATTACTTAATCTTAATAGGTTACAAATTCTATTTAGTAGAATCAATGAATTAATATATTTGTAATACAATGAAACATTAATATCGTCTTTTAAATTTGAATTTTCATATGAAAATGGTTCAAATAGAAATTGCCACAATTATTAAAAAACTAGCTACATTACGTTTTCATATAAAAAATCTATAATTAATCCAAAAAAACTGTATTGATTTTCGAATTCACAGGACAAAAATACATAAGAAACTAACAATTGAAATCAAATTTAGTGATATAGACCAAACAGGAAAGATCCAGCATTTTTCTTAATTTCACATCAATATTTACGTCACGTATCTAATTCGCATCTGGTAATTGATACTTTAGCCCTATATCTGTTTGAGTGTATGGTACAGTTTCTCTATGATTTACATACGTCATTAGTTAGTTCCACAGGTGGTTAGGTATTAGGTACACCTTATAAGGAATTAGTTATACCTTGTAAGGTATTAGAGAGCAGCAGATGATAAGGCTATAGCCACACACCTAATAAGGTATAGCCAACCATTCCCATTCTCACTATCTACACACCGCCACTATAGTGCAATCTATAGCCTATATTAACATGGTAATCAGTGTGGATAAAGAACATCAGCAGGTAGTTATAGAGTAGCTACTGGAAAAACTAAATTCTGCGAAGGTAATGAAAGGTCCCAATGGCCTAAAGTTACGAATTCAATCAGCCCGAAAGGTTGTCCGAAACCCCGTAATCCCAATTACCGGACAGGAAGCTATGGCCGGTATCTACGGTTTTTTACCGGCCAGTAGCTATATGCTATAGATAATAACGAAGATAATTACTGTGATTGGAGCAGTAGTGGCTAATTGAAGTGGGGAGAGAAAAAACTAGTAGATATTATTGGAGGAAGTGTACTTTTTTTACTAATAACTAACGAAAACAATAGAGGTAGGGTAGGTTACGAGTTGATGTTAGGTTTCACATTTACGATCAAATAGAAGAAGTAGGGAATAAATGAGTATTTACTTCTTTCAATCGTATCCATGATACCTGTACTCTGCAGGTATCATGGATACGAAAGAAAATGCCATTAAATATAAATTATTAAATACTGTTTTCTTATGATCGGAAATGTGGAACAGTGCGATAACTCGTGACTTAGCCTACCCTAATTACTTCAGTATATTTCTTCCCATAAAAATAGTATTTCAGATCTTCAAATCCAGAAGATTGTTATAGCAGTCGAAACGTCATAACATTCATTTTTTAAAATAGATAAATAGTACGGAAAATTGTGTATATTTACGCAATTTTCTTTCTAATTTTCCAATTCTCTGATTTATGAATAAGTACTTCATTATAACTCCCTTTGCATCATCTAATTACAGATGACATACTATGTGAAGAACATAGTCAACATACACAGTATAACGGTAGTGGTTACTGAATCTGATGTCTGGGAACTGTAGTCAGGATGCTGATTCTGAAGATCTACTGGGTAGGATCTACCCTAGTGATCTGCATTAGAGGTGTGATCACTCAAACTTAAAATTTATCTAGTGCAGTCACTTACCAAGGAATGTAACAAAAAGGGACACAAGCACCGGTGGCTGCACTCACGGATGGAAGAGGAAAATGAAGAGGTGATAGTAAATGAATATGAACCTACCTAACACAAATTACAACATTCCTCTCTTTTTCCATTACACTAAGTTAAACCTACGTCAGTCACCTTAACTACGTCAGTCACCTAACCTACGTCAGTCACCTAACCTACGTCAGTCACCTAACCTACGTCAGTCACCTAACCTACGTCAGTCACCTTAACTACGTCAGTCACCTTAACTACGTCAGTCACCTTAACTACGTCAGTCACCTTAACTACGTCAGTCACCTTAACTACGTCAGTCACCTAACCTACGTCAGTCACCTAACCTACGTCAGTCACCTTAACTACGTCAGTCACCTTAACTACGTCAGTCACCTTAACTACGTCAGTCACCTTAACTACGTCAGTCACCTTAACTACGTCAGTCACCTTAACTACGTCAGTCACCTTAACTACGTCAGTCACCTTAACTACGTCAGTCACCTTAACTACGTCAGTCACCTTAACTACGTCAGTCACCTTAACTACGTCAGTCACCTTAACTACGTCAGTCACCTTAACTACGTCAGTCACCTTAACTACGTCAGTCACCTTAACTACGTCAGTCACCTTAACTACGTCAGTCACCTTAACTACGTCAGTCACCTTAACTACGTCAGTCACCTTAACTACGTCAGTCACCTTAACTACGTCAGTCACCTTAACTACGTCAGTCACCTTAACTACGTCAGTCACCTTAACTACGTCAGTCACCTTAACTACGTCAGTCACCTTAACTACGTCAGTCACCTTAACTACGTCAGTCACCTTAACTACGTCAGTCACCTTAACTACGTCAGTCACCTTAACTACGTCAGTCACCTTAACTACGTCAGTCACCTTATCTACGTCAGTCACCTTAACTACGGCAGTCACCTTAACTACGTCAGTCACCTTAACTACGTCAGTCACCTAACCTACGTCAGTCACCTTAACTACGTCAGTCACCTTAACTACGTCAGTCACCTTAACTACGTCAGTCACCTTAACTACGTCAGTCACCTTAACTACGTCAGTCACCTTAACTACGTCAGTCACCTTAACTACGTCAGTCACCTTAACTACGTCAGTCACCTAACCTACGTCAGTCACCTTAACTACGTCAGTCACCTTAACTACGTCAGTCACCTAACCTACGTCAGTCACCTTAACTACGTCAGTCACCTAACCTACGTCAGTCACCTAACCTACGTCAGTCACCTAACCTACGTCAGTCACCTTAACTACGTCAGTCACCTTAACTACGTCAGTCACCTTAACTACGTCAGTCACCTTAACTACGTCAGTCACCTTAACTACGTCAGTCACCTTAACTACATCAGTCACCTTAACTACATCAGTCACCTTAACTACGTCAGTCACCTTAACTACGTCAGTCACCTTAACTACGTCAATCACCTTAACTACGTCAATCACCTTAACTACGCCAGTCACCTTATCTACCTTTGGTAATGGTAAGGTAGACCCTTTACCCGGCATGTGGTAATTATGGGGCTAACTGTGAGAGGTCGGGGTTGATGCCCCCAGAGGAAGTTATGGGGGGATATGCACTAAAATTAAAATGGGGGGGGGGGGGGGCAATGCAGTATATATACCTTCTCATTTTCAAAATAAAATACAAATAAAATTGCAAAGATAGACTATTGGTGAAAATTTAATAAAAGAAAACAATAATTACTTTACTTTACGTACATACATTAGTTACACGATAATTTCTATTTCGTTAATTCACTTAAAGTAAATAGTATAATTTGTACTACAATCTAATATATATGGGTAATTATTCAGTCCTTAATTTAACTATGAAAATAGAGGCAATTAAATAATTTACATACATTACATTCAACTTTGGAACAATCGTTTACTTTACAGGATAAACTAATAATAACAACAACAACAACCAGAGTCCTTCCTAGAGCCCCAGGCGATACACTAAAGAGTCTATCCTGATACCATTAGACTGCTAAGGCATCTACATAGCTCTACACCAATTATTATATTCTTAATCACAATACTAATCATGATTAATGGAGATTATAGACCCTGTGATAGAGATAATAACGTCCATATACCGGTAGTGTACCTTATATGGCCCATATAGCGGTAGTGTACCATACATGGCCCATATACCGGTAGTGTAGCATATATGGCCCATACGGTTATATATGTCTTCAGTAGTAACCATAAGGTTCAAAATGAGTGCAATAAGTAATAAATACGAACCCTACTGCTTAATCTTACGAATAACTACACAATATACCAAAAGTACATTCTTTAGCATATCATTTAAATAGATGCTAAGTACCTTTCTGTACTTTGATTCTATCGATAAGAAGTTAATGAGCTATGGCTACATTAATTGCTGGGTGTATCCTAGATACGGACCCTAGCTAAGGTATCCTAGCTACGGACCCACGTACCGGTATATAGGGTCCGTTATACCGAGATGAGACAGATATTAAAGCGGTACTAGAGGAAGTAAATACATTGAAACATTTAGTAGTCAAAATAAATAAAAATAAATAAACATTTTAAATACTTGTTCTGTTACATACGGTACTTTGTGGACATTGCCATGCAAAAAAGAAACAACAATCAGGGGGTTGTGCGAGCATTGCCTAGCATTATAAAGTAAGGAAATAATTAGCCTTTAAATATATACAGTAAATAGAAAGTGCAAATAATGGGACAGAGAAACATAGCCCTAACGGAGGAATGTAACGTGTTACATAGCTCAGTGTTACATTTCTCTGTGTAACATGTAATTTAGCACCACTAGTAAGTGACGGGACCATGGACCCCCCATGGGCAGGCACGGGGTCTGTGGGCAGGCACGGGGTCTGTGGGCAGGTCAGAATCACAGTGGGGCACAACACTTTCTGCTGGAAATATGCAAGAGAAAAAGAGAGTTGGTATTTAAGTGGTAGAATAGACTTATATTTACAACTGTGGTGGTGAACTGGTAATACATGTACATTGTGTGCTAAAATATAAATGTTAATATTATTCACAATAGATTTACTGAAGGAATGTGGTCACATTAAATTAATACATTAAATGTATTATAAAAAAATTAGCGTGTATAGCAAAAAAAAACAATGAATGATATATTAATTATTACCTACAAAAGAATGGTAGCAACACGTAGAATGACACTACATGTCCATCACTCTACGATAATATGTATAGTACTTGTACCACTATAGCACTATACAGGTAATTAGTAAATTATACATAATACTTGTATTTAATGGCAGTGGATACATTATTGGTTAACACACTATTTAGCTGTAATTTGTAATACATTGAATGATCAAATTCCGGTAGGTGAATTACATATAGGCACCACACATACCTTATATACCAATAGCAAAAATATACCAATAGCTAATTCCTATCCTTTACAACTTAGCACTCTTCAATATAGTCAGTGAGGATATAGAATTAGTATATAGCTATTATAGTGATAAATATCTACTGCCACAGGCAAGTAGATAGGTAGAGTCTACTGCAGAAGAGGTATTGAGTCTACTTATCTACTGTGCTAGCCTGTAGCAGTAGATAGGTACTATACCTATCTACTGCAGAATAGGCAGACTTAAGTCTCTTATCTCCAATTCTACTTTAGAGTCTGCACTAAGAGTAGTCTTTACCACCAGTACAGTACTCTAGCTTCCATATACCTACAGTCTATCAGAGTAAAGGCATGGAGAAGTAACCGCCCGGTGTGACCCTTCACACTACAATTAGGTAGATACAAAAATATAAAAAATATTTAATTACATACTTTGGCAAAAAAAATATCATATATACATATCTAATCGAAAATGTGGAGAGAAAGGAGTTTCTCGCACGTTCGCACTCATTTTACGTTGATGTCACATCAATCTTTTCCCGCAAAAAAAAAGGAATAAAAAATCACACATCATTTTTCAAAATTTCCTCACAGCATCAATCAATAAAGTGTTCGATTAAAGGTTAATGATGGTAACATTCTTTAGAACTTAGTGTCTTATTTTCACTGTAATGTGAATAAACTTGCTAAAGAGCATCAACAATAGAATAATATTGAACTGTTTGATTTATAAAAGCCTTATTAAATTATATAGTTACGCCATCTAGCGATGAAAACGTCAATCTCCGTGCGTGCGTTTGTCACGTTTGTGTTCATAATATTTGTCATCAAATCTGTAGCAACGCCATCTAGCGGTACAACTGACTGTTTATCCATTTAACCCTAATTTCTCAGCTGTTTCATTATATTAAGATGCATAATTTCTAGAGTGTGTCACAATAATGTTACTAAAATAATAGTTATAAAATAGAATAAAGTAGATAAAGTTGGAGTAAACCTTTAACCTGTTGCTCTCACTGAACTCTGGTGATGTTTCACAATGAAGGAAAGTAGTACATCAGCTGTTGCTCACAGTAGTACATACATCATCACACACGTTCTAGACACTACCAAACGATGCTGTAGTAACTTGGCAACAGTAACTAATACCTAGCTACAGTATAAGACTAAATAATACTTATAGAAGGGGGAGGTATGGTGGGGCCATAAGAGATGAGTACTCTCCCTGAATCTTCTATGGCCCCACCAAGGCACAGAATAAATCGTCTAATAATGAAAAAGAATCACAGACATCACGTTAATTATTCCCATTGCACCAAATAAATAGAAACCCAAAGCTACAACCGAGAGATGGATGGTTAGAACCCGAGCAGTGGTCACTCCAATAGGGGTTCGTTAGGGCCCCCCTTGGTACTAACCCCATGAGGTAACCCATCCCATGTGGTGAAAGGTGACTGTAGCCTTTCCTAGAATATCTTAGGGAGAAAGTACCTTTCTTTTTAATAGCACTATAGCCTCTATAGCCATCAATACTATAATCTATTAGTTATGCAGGTGATATACCCATACAATTAGTTGCTACAGTTTTTGCTAAAATGAGAACCGTACTGTTGTACACATCAACACAGTGCATGTTAGTCATTAACTTGAACACTGATCTTGTAAGGCTAGAGGCTTTCCTCGGAGAAATTGTTCGAAAGCATTTCTATTTTGTTTAACATATGGCTTCGCTTTACTTTAAATGTAAAAGTCTATTAAAATTCTGTTATATTAAACATATATTTATATAATAACTCGAGAGAATGACTTTACTGTTCACACTAGGAAGGGAGGTGGCGCTTGTGGAGACTAGAATTGGAGTGACTGAACAGCTGTACCCGGTGTACTAACAGCGTAGTTATTCTCAAGAAAGGTTTTAACTCACCGCTGAAGTGATTTAAACTCACCTTGTAAAGTGACCCAGGCTATAAGATAATCAAGAGGCTAATCTATAGGCAAAT
This sequence comes from Caprella mutica, assembly GCA_947561585.1. NCBI lineage: Eukaryota > Metazoa > Arthropoda > Malacostraca > Amphipoda > Caprellidae > Caprella > Caprella mutica. The sequence goes on along the minus strand of CANNZV010002595.1, from coordinate 63,504 downwards.
TGCATGCTTAAAATATCGCTCTATTTAACAGTGTATTTATTCATGATGCAATAAAAATGGTAGTGAGTAGAATGCTAAGAATAATAACCTAAGATGATATGTGTGAGGTGTGCAGACGTCCTGTCGACGCATTGTCCCGTCGACGCATTGACCTGTCGACGCACTGACCTGTCGACGCACTGACCTGTCGACGCATTGACCTGTCGACGCATTGACCTGTCGACGCATTGACCTGTCGACGCATTGACCTGTCGACGCATTGTCCTGTCGACGCAAAGACCTGTCGACACATTGACCTGTCGACGCATTGTCCTGTCGACGCACTGACCTGTCGACGCATTGACCTGTCGACGCATTGACCTGTCGACGCATTGACCTGTCGACGCATTGACCTGTCGACGCATTGACCTGTCGACGCATTGTCCTGTCGACGCAAAGACCTGTCGACACATTGACCTGTCGACGCATTGTCCTGTCGACGCATTGACCTGTCGACGCATTGACCTGTCGACGCATTGACCTGTCGACGCATTGACCTGTCGACGCATTGTCCTGTCGACGCAAAGACCTGTCGACACATTGACCTGTCGACGCATTGTCCTGTCGACGCATTGTCCTGTCGAAGAAATGTCCTGTCGAAGAAATGTCCTGGCGACGAGAAATGTCCCCACCATGTGTGGCATTATACTGGCATAGCAAGAGAGTCACTATACAGCAATAGAATCACTATACAGCAAGAGAGTCACTATACAGCAAGAGAGTCACTATATAGCAAGAGAGTCACTATATAGCAAGAGAGTCACTATATAGCAAGAGAGTCACTATACAGCAAGAGAGTCACTATATAGCAAGAGAGTCACTATATAGCAAGAGAGTCACTATACAGCAAGAGAGTCACTATATAGCAAGAGAGTCACTATACAGCAAGAGAGTCACTATATAGCAAGAGAGTCACTATATAGCAAGAGAGTCACTATATAGCAAGAGAGTCACTATACAGCAAGAGAGTCACTATATAGCAAGAGAGTCACTATATAGCAAGAGAGTCACTATACAGCAAGAGAGTCACTATATAGCAAGAGAGTCACTATATAGCAAGAGAGTCACTATACAGCAAGAGAGTCACTATATAGCAAGAGAGTCACTATACAGCAAGAGAGTCACTATATAGCAAGAGAGTCACTATATAGCAAGAGAGTCACTATATAGCAAGAGAGTCACTATACAGCAAGAGAGTCACTATACAGCAAGAGAGTCACTATATAGCAAGAGAGTCACTATATAGCAAGAGAGTCACTATATAGCAAGAGAATCACTATATAGCATGCATTCACTGTACCTTTTAAGGGAGAATTCCTCTATGTCCGGTACACAACAAAGCACACATAGGCGTCACCTTTAGCAACATAGAACTATGTACACTAACTTAGTTACTCACATTCAAACCTTTAATAAGTGAGTAGGTGAAGATACTAGTCTGATATAATTAGAAGTTTGTCACAGTGTTTACTAGGTTAGGATATTAGACTTGTGACTAGTTTGTCACAGTGTAATCAGACTAGTTATAAAGTATCTACAAGCATTAGAGCTAGTAAAGATTCTTTTGGCATTTTGACTAGGTAAACTGTTTCCAAATCATCAGCTTTTTCTTATACCGTAGCTTTTTAAATAGAATATTAGAATATTCACAACAGTGTACTGGCCACTGTAGCAGTAGAGTCTACCAATATCGTTCACATGCCCTGTCAGTTCCTAGAATGAAAGTAGTACTGGCGCCAATATACTACTGCCCGTAATTAACCAACATATTCATCACATTTAGTGATGCCAAAGTGATGAAGAACTTATTTCAATGAATAATAATTGAAATAAAAAATTAAGACAAGTGTGTTAATTACAGATGAATGTGTCATAGTGTGTCAGTTCTACACACCTCTACACCAGGTGTGTCAGTTCTACACACCTCTACACTAGGTTTGTCAGTTCTACACACCTCTACACCAGGTGTGTCAGATCTACACACCTCTACACCAGGTGTGTCAGATCTACACACCTCTACACCAGGTGTGTCAGTTCTACACACCTCTACACCAGGTGTGTCAGATCTACACACCTCTACACCAGGTGTGTCAGATCTACACACCTCTACACCAGGTGTGTCAGATCTACACACCTCTACACCAGGTGTGTCAGATCTACACACCTCTACACCAGGTGTGTCAGTTCTACACACCTCTACACCAGGTGTGTCAGTTCTACACACCTCTACACCAGGTGTGTCAGTACTACACACCTCTACACCAGGTGTGTCAGTTCTACACACCTCTACACCAGGTGTGTCAGTACTACACACCTCTACACCAGGTGTGTCAGTTCTACACACCTCACAGGTGTTCGTTTCCTACCAGTGCCATACTAACCATATTAGGCAGTAAAGAGTTAAGGGAGGGGGCCTTTTCATGGGGGGAGGAGGAGCCTTTTCATGGGGGGGGGGTAAAGCATTCCACGATAACTCTACCAACGCCAAATATCTATACGATAAAAAGAGCCGCGTCCGTCCGTCTGAGTGTCGCACTTTTATTTACAAACACATTAAAAATAAAAAGCTAATAATTTCGGCATTATCATGGCTATGGTCACACTAATATCAATAATTGAAAAATTAAAGTTATATTCTGATTTTTGAGAAATAAAAAATCAGTTTTGTTGAATCAGTATATCTGTATTAAATACTTGCATTTGAATAGGATATGGACTATATTCAACAACAGTTACTCTACTAGTGGTAATAATAGCAGTTAACGTACATTAATAATAAGTAACATTGAAATGCATTTGGTAGTGTCTACACTTCTGTTAGGTTAGGTTAAGGGAGTAACTAGATAAAAAGAGCATCTGAGTGTTGCTCTCAAGAGCATCTGAGTGTTGCTCTCAAGAGCATCTGAGTGTTGCTCTCAAGAGCATCTGAGTGTTGCTCTCAAGAGCATCTGTGTGCTGCTCTCAAGAGCATCTGTGTGCTGCTCTCAAGAGCATCTGTGTGTTGCTCTCAAGAGCATCTGTGCTGCTCTCAAGTGCTCTCTTAAGATTCATTGTTGCTCTTTCTTTGCTTTCTTTTCGTGACCAGATTGCTGAGACGCTTCTTAACCCTCACCAGCCCCTTGTGACAAAAACAGATTGGCAATGATAAAGATATTAGAATAAAAGGTTGCTAGAGTTCTCCCTCGAGTTTCATCACCCCCCTCGAGTTTTGGCCTTCCCTCGAGTTTCGTCATCCTGTTTATCCCTAATTTTCTTTACAATCAAAGCTTTATGCTGACTCTTTGTAACAACAAACACTTTGCAAACAAACACAAACAATCATTAGACTTTGATGGCGGAACCATTGAGAGCCATCTACAGTCACCTCACAGTCTCTACAGTCACCTCACAGTCTCTACAGTCACCTCACAGTCTCTACAGTCACCTCACAGTCTCTACAGTCACCTCACAGTCTCTACAGTCACCTCACAGTCTCTACAGTCACCTCACAGTCTCTACAGTCACCTCACAGTCTCTACAGTCACCTCACAGTCTCTACAGTCACCTCACAGTCTCTACAGTCACCTCGTTCAATAGCACTAAGTGTTTTCATCATCTTTACAATTTACCACACTATACACACTGTACAGTTACAAGTGAATCCATAGTAAATAATATTGCACAGTATGCAGTCAACAGTATCATATATATACTATATAGTATTTATATTCAGTGGAGTAGGCTAGTCTCTAATTATCGAACAGTTCCACATTATCGATCACATAAATTCAATAAAATTTAACTTGTTTCAATTTGTACCCAAGATACATGGATATCAATTGAAACTAGCTACATTCTGCCATCTCTTTACTCCAGATGTTGTACTTAAGCCAGGGTAAAGGGGTACAATTAGCCCCCCCCCCCCCCCCTGTAAACACCTGTTACTGTTCAAACTCACTAAACTGTAAGGCAATGAACATAGGGAGAAAAGGTGTATCTACAGTAGACTGCACCTGTACGGTTGTAGAGGTGAAGAAAAAGACTAGAGTAAGAGATAATTACTATATTATCATAGTATAGTTACTTTATTTATAGTAAACCAAATAGTTACTGTATTACCATTACCAAATAGTTACTGTATTACCATTACCACACAGTTACTACCTACCAATACACCACTACCTACCACTATACCAATCATTTGCCACATACCAGTGCGATAGCATCACTAGAACTATAACTCAAAAGGTAGCATGGTAGTAGTGGTAGATAAGAGGTTACCATACACTGGTACCATCACAGCTACCAGACACTCCTCTGTCTAGTTACCAGAGAGTGAGAGTGCCAATAGATAAAGTGATGAGTCATGCCAAGGGGAATAACGGGGAAAAACAACCCCCCCCCCCTCTCCAATCGAAAATAACATCAAAATATTGAGGTGACAGTAACCGTGATACGGGATGCATATTCAGTACCGCGGATGCATCTCCAGTACCGCGGATGCATCTCCAGTACCGCGGATGCATCTCCAGTACCGCGGATGCATCTCCAGTACCGCGGATGCATCTCCAGTACCGCGGATGCATCTCCAGTACCTCGGATTCATCTCCAGTACCTCGGATTCATCTCCAGTACCTCGGATGCATCTCCAGCACCTCGGATGCATCTCTAGCACCTCGGATGCATCTCCAGCACCTCGGATGCATCTCCAGCACCTCGGATGCATCTCCAGCACCTCGGATTCATTTCCAGTACCTCGGATTCATTTCCAGTACCTCGGATTCATCTCCAGTACCTCGGATTCATCTCCAGTACCTCGGATTCATCTCCAGTACCTCGGATTCATCTCCAGTACCTCGGATTCATCTCCAGCACCGCGGATGCATCCCCAGTACCGCGGATGCATCTCCAGCACCGCGGATGCATCCCCAGTACCGCGGATGCATCCCCAGTACCGTGGATGCATCTCCAGTACCGCGGATGCATCCCCATTACCGCGGATGCATCTCCAGTACCTCGGATGCATCTCCAGTACCTCGGATGCATCTCCAGTACCTCGGATGCATCTCCAGTACCTCGGATGCATCTCCAGTACCTCGGATGCATCTCCAGTACCGCGGATTCATCTCCAGTACCGCGGATTCATCTCCAGTACCGCGGATACATCTCCAGTACCGCGGATACATCTCCAGTACCGCGGATACATCTCCAGTCTACCTTTTCGCAATAATAATAAGAATCAAGTTGATAATAAATATTACAAAGAAATACTGAAGACAGTTCCCATGAGATAATCTATTTATCTCTGGCATTACGTTTCCATTCTATTTTCTTATCGCCTTGCAAGCGGGGGGTGTTGCCCCCTCACAGAGTAGATACCTACGTACCACCATCTAGGGCACAGGCATTTCCTCGGTCAGTGAGTCTTAAAAGACACAGTGTAGCTTTTTCCCCTTCATTTTACTGACTAACAGACATACATTATTGTGACACACTCTAGAAATTATGCATCTTAATATAATGAAACAGCTGAGAAATTAGGGTTAAATGGATAAACAGTCAGTTGTACCGCTAGATGGCGTTGCTACAGATTTGCTGACAAATATTATGAACACAAACGTGACAAACGCACGCACGGAGATTGACGTTTTCACCGCTAGATGGCGTGATTATATAATACAATAAGGCTTTTATAAATCAAACAGTTCACTTAAATAGTTAATTTTATTGACATTTTATTGTATAATACTGAGTATTTAACATTACATTCCATGTGTTATTTTATAAGAGAAGATGTTTTATATAGTGTATTTTAAGCCATAGATGTTGAAGGGCATGATCTGCTTTTTTTCCTCACTGACCTTCCCTTTGGCCTGTGGTAGCACCTGTGACTTGAAGTGAGAGTTACGGGGGGTAATTACGGTAGCTACACAAAGCACTTCAGAGTAAAAGACAGGGAGAAAAGAGAGCAATAAGATTATCAACAAGTTACGAATCATCGGTCAGTTTCACATCTTCGGTCGTATACCTAAGAAAAAAAACAATACATCTCCAGTACCTCGGATGAATCTCCAGTACCTATTCTGTATCCATGATACCTACAGGTATCTTGGATACTAATAAAAATAAAAATTTCTAGTTTACAGTATTTTCATATGTGAAACTGACCGATAATTCGTAACTTACCCTACATAGCGTTCTGTAAAACAGGTTTTTATACTTATATTGCTAAAATATGAACAAAACAGTACAGGCTCATAAAATAAACAAATACTACATTGTGAATAACATAAAATGCTCTAATGTATTTGGTTCAACTTTCTAATAATTGCAATCACGTTCAGAATTAAGGTGGCGGAGACCATTGTACTGAGTGACTTGCAAGAGTGCGTGCGACCTGAGGAGGTCATGACCAACAGATGGTGATGTTAAGAGGTTAAAAAGTAAGGATGTCACTTCGGAGAGAGGTCAGTTAACCTCCCTATCACCCTATCGGTTGAAACACTATCACCACTATCACCTATCTAGCCTGTAGCTAAGGTATTCAGCACCAGATGTACTCATTGAGGTTACGACTCATGAATAATTAGACATTATATAGCCTCACACTCACTAACTAGTTTCTACTCACTTAACAATAGAATTAAACTAATTAATTATAGGAACTATCTATAGTGCCATCAAATGAAGTGACCTAAGGAATTAATAGGGCAACGAGCTTATTTCACACGGGGCGATTTTCTACAAAAAAGGCAGCATGAAAAAACGCCCTATCTAAGGGGACATACAAAACACAAGCGTTAATTCAGTCAGTGTTTTTTCATACAGCATATATCTACTGCGGCATGGGAAAAATGACTGTGTGAAAGGAGCGTCGCAGTACTCGGAAAGTGGGAGTGAATTTTCAATGAGAAATATCTAAACTACAGAATGGTTTGTACACTAAGGGGTTGAGTAAGCGTGGGTCACAATACCCCCCCCCCCCCCCTGTACGGTGCGGTCCAATAGGCCCGGGGCAAGGGCGATAGATTATCCCCATGTCAGTGCTTTGCCCGGTACTGACCCACTCATAGGATAATAACAGTGTTAGGTAAAAATTAGCACTATGTTCACACATGTTTTATTAGGTTAATAGGGATGCTTAATACCAATTACTTTAACACAAAAGTAAAATAAATAACGTAATAAAAACTACACATTCAATTGATTATTAAAATTAAGGAAAAAAAATTTGATTGAAACTATTTTTCCCCCCAAATTTCATCAAATACTTTCTTCACGAAACAGTCCGCATTTCATTTCAGCAAACGTATGTCCCCTTAACTGTCCCACCACCGCTATGAACAAACAGAGTGTGTGCCGATTGTTCATAGCTGTCCTAATGTAGAGTCTACTTCACAGTTTCTACTTTCATAATCTACTGCAGTAGCCAGGGGCGCTGTTAATATTGACAATAGTAATCAGGTCAGAGGCAGCCAGGGGGCAGGACAAACATCTCAATCTAACGTCACTTTATCATTGCAGATATGGGTAGAGGAAGAGCGATACTTGCTTTGGAGATTTTATAAAAAAATTTTACGGATTGGGATTTATTCTCCCACTTGGGACTTACTATTGCAATGAATGTCCCCAATGGGGAAATATATTCCAGTCGTGCCCAAAATTATACTTTGCTGGTCCAACTCATCCAACAGATGCATCAAAGCTAGAGAACTACAGAACAAATCAGAAGTTTGGTCTTGCTGCTCCAGGAGCCTAGTGGGACCATACACCCCAAAGGATAATCTTAGTTGGATCATATATTCCATAAAAAATTAAATCAGGAAAATAACTTCGCAGATCGATTAAAAAGCCTTCAAACATTTCATAAATAAGAAAAATTTCTATGAAAAGTTACACATGGCTCAGAAAAAAAGTCGGCGCGAAAGAGTTAAATATGATTTCAGAATGCTGCTGTTATGACGTCACGCACACAACATACCTCTATTGTTCTTACTATATTTCAATCTTATTTACCGCTATGAAACCTAGATGGCAGCATAGAGGCCTTTTGAAACAGAAATTTGTTGCAGTATGATATCTTTGGTAGGTAACTCCCTTCAAATAGCAGTGTGATACAGGACACTAAGTCACTACCAGTCTCTTTCTCTTCCGATAAGTTCTTCCGTTTCACTACAATCACCTCACTGTTCTACTTAGGCCTAAAATGTGCAAATAAAACACAGGATTTATATATACACTACATAAGTTTCGAGTCATTGGTCAGCTCAACATTTTCGATCACAGGCAAAAATTAGATGATAATTAGATAAATGTTAAATAATTATATTCTTTTTCTTATATAATAGAAAATGTTACTAAACTGACTACTGAACTACATTCTGGTATTAAATATAACTAGAAGAAAAATTCTTCACAACAGGGATGACAAGAACATGCCTGATGATGTAACATGTTACACGACACCTTCGGTAGCGTAGCGAAAACATCTGCAGTGACACATTGTGACAGAGGAACATGTGAAACAAGAGACTTGGGCATTGAAGACATTGTCAAAAGGAGAACAAAAGCTACATTGGCAACACATCTGTGACTTGGAATGGGATTTCAAACGGGAATTGGTTCCCAGCCTGAAATGTAGGCAATGAATCATCTACTTCAGAGAACAGATGGAGTAGTAGAGCAGTTGAAAATGATTACCCAGTGCAACTTCTCCCTTCATTTAATTAACTAATTCATTATTGTGACACACTCTAGAAATTATGCATCTTAATATAATGAAACAGCTGAATGTTGAAGAGTTTTTCTTAAGAATCTTAGAAAAAGTATGTGGTACACTGTGTCATAAGTCACACTGTGTCATAAGTCACACTGTGCCATAAGTCAACCTGTGCCATAAGTCACACTGTGCCATAAGTCACACTGTGCCATGAGTCACACTGTGCCATGAGTCACACTGTGCCATGAGTCACACTGTGCCATGAGTCACACTGTGCCATGAGTCACACTGTGCCATGAGTCACACTGTGCCATGAGTCACACTGTGCCATAAGTCACACTGTGCCATAAGTCACACTGTGCCATGAGTCACACTGTGCCATGAGTCACACTGTGCCATGAGTCACACTGTGCCATAAGTCACACTGTGCCATAAGTCACACTGTGCCATAAGTCACACTGTGCCTGTAAGATGCAGATACGGTCTCTATTCAAACAGTACCTCTAGCAACACTCTGCCTTATCTTTATTGCTCCTAGAGATTATAAATTAAAGTTAATGGTGATTGCATCTAATCCACATCATCTTCAAAAGCTTAGGTAATTGAGGAGGTACTATTCAAATGGCTGTGATAATTAGGTGTTTCGTATTCTCTTTATAAGTAGCAGCGCTAGACTGTGTGTACGAGGCGCCATGTTAATCAGCAGCCATTTCATTCCCATACTCTACTGTCTACAAGCGTCAACAACTATACAATTACAATAGCCTCACTCATGGAACAGGTACAGGCCAAATATCCTCGAAATTTGTATCCATGATACACAGTAACCATGTAACATGGATACAATATAATGAAAAGAAAGGCCTCAGTTGAACAATGAAATATAAATCTTGATAAGAATTGAATGAATAGGCGAGTATCTGTGTTTTGCGATTAGCACTCATTCATGAGGCCACAGTAGGGCAAAACTAGCAAGCCTTGATGTTAATGTACATAACTAAATTGAAGTGCGGGGCCTTTATTTTATACTAACATGTACTTTCTAGTAAGGTTCAACGGAATATATTATTGCCATTGTCTTTAATCAGTCGCGATCTACAGTGACCATTTGAGTACTGTTAGAATACTCTACTAGGATAGTGGTACTTACTAGACAGTAAGTATTTATAGTTACTAGATAGTTAGTACAGTAGAGTAACTAGACAGTACATCATCGTATAGTTACCAGACAGTACATCATCGTATAGTTACCAGACAACCACATCGGTCCATCAAATGGGCGGAGTCAGCAGTGTGGTGCGATAACGCGGTTATCATACATACCATCGTACGACATTGATGACAGTTTGGAGAAATGTTAAAGAATAAAGATGTTAAATTGCCTGAGGGTAACCTTTTAACATTGAGAAGCGATAGACTTATATAATAAACCATTAGTTAGATTGTTGCCAATTAAATAATTAGATTGTAAATCATTTTGCTCAGTTGTAGTCTAAACAATTAGCTGACTTAACAAGTGTAATAAAAAAAACAGGACAAGCTGAAATTGTATTTTACTGAAAATTATTCCCAGTAACAAAGTCTAGATCACTAAAAGGTCAATGGTGAAGAGAATAATTTAAATTTCTCTAATCCGCCCAGACAATATTACAGAGCTATGCCTTATGAAACTAAAATAAAGTACTGATGACGTTACAGGATAATCAACAACAATCATACCCTGGGTATAGAGCTGACTTAGTCTCGGTTAATAAGAAGTCCTGTGAAGTGGCTTAGGAAATGAGTTGCCATAAACTATGCCACACTAGTGCCATTGTGACGCCAGTGTAGGATCGGAAGCTAGGGCCTAGTGCAGGGCACGTACACCTTCACTAGGGTGGGTAATTCAATTTATTATTTTAGTGGGAGTTTAACGTCTGCTTCGGAACCAAAGGCCATATCGCTGACGTCAAAAGGAAATTAAATACAAGGGACTGGAAGAAGCAGTCAGAGAGGAAAGTGGCTCCATAAACAAAGTGATCATGGATGCAGAAAAGCTACTGTGTGAATGCAGTCATTTACCAAGAAATGTAACGAAAAGAGACACAAGACACATTGAACATGGGATAATAAATCTAAAAATGAATAGGAATATAATTAAATTAATGAATAATAAAGAAATATTCATTTGAATATATATCACGTAGATGTCATTAGAAATAATTATAGACAATCAATGCTACAGTAATTAGTTTTCTATGTACAATAATTATTATAATTAGTAAGATAAAATAATTGAATAATTCAAGCCAACTTCTAATAAATATTCATTGTTACCGCATTAATTATTGATACAAGAAGCAACTGCTGGATTGAGTTATTTGGCTGACATTTACATAACAACCTTGATATGATCAATATTTTATCATTTTATATCCACGGATAATATGCAAGTCACAATTAGCAAAATAGCAAATTATCCCACGAGACAAAATGAATGAGACTAGAAAACAGGAGAAGTACAAAGGACTTCAGCCTCCATCCACTCTCCTCATTGAAAACAGTTATTTGTCAGGGTGATATTTAAGGAGGGGCCAGAAATGGTATCCACCCTAGTGGAGGTAATACGATCCACTTGGGAGGGGAGTGGATACCCGACAGTAGCCGTGATACGAGATAGAGGGGTGCGTATCTTGGATACAGTTTCAAGTTGAGTGATAAATCATAATCAACTGGAATAAGAAGTGGATACGCTATAATTAGTGAGATTTAAGGGGCTTACTCGATATGAAGTGCATTCTACGATAGAGTGAAGTGCATATCTAACATAGAGTGAAGACCGTGAAGTGCATTCTACGATAGAGTGAAGTGCATTCTACCATAGAATGAAGTGCATTCTACCATAGAATGAAGTGCATTCTACCATAGAATGAAGTGCATTCTACCACAGAATGAAGTGCATATCTACCATAGAGTGAAGTGCATTCTACCATAGAATGAAGTGCATTCTACCATAGAATGAAGTGCATTCTACCGTAGAGTGAAGTGCATATCTACCATAGAATGAAGTGCATTCTACCATAGAATGAAGTGCATTCTACCATAGAATGAAGTGCATTCTACCATAGAATGAAGTGCATTCTACCATAGAATGAAGTGCATATCTACCATAGAATGAAGTGCATTCTACCATAGAATGAAGTGCATTCTACCATAGAATGAAGTGCATTCTACCATAGAATGAAGTGCATTCTACCATAGAATGAAGTGCATTCTACCATAGAATGAAGTGCATTCTACCATAGAGTGAAGTGCATTCCCACCATAATATGAAGTGCATTCTACCATTAAGTGAAGAGTACTTTTACCATAAAAATCAATGCAGATATCTTATATATGCAGGTGCATTAGTAATTATTTTCCCAGTCCACATCCTAATTCTAATTCAGTCCGGTTTTTCACACCAGAAAGAGCATTCTGATGAATAAACATGAAACCAAGTAAAATAACTGTTAGAACACGTAATGTAAGACATTTCGCTGTTACAGAAGGAGCACTTTTGCAATGGAACAGAAAGGACCCGAATAATCGATTGTGAGGACCTTCTGTACCTGGGGGGGAGGGGGAGGAGGATTTATTTGGGGGGGATTTAGAAACTAGAGGACCTAACTTACGAAATAATGAATGAGAAGTTAATGTTACCTAGCAGGGGATTTATTGTAACTAATAATGATTTAGGTAGGTAATTTATGTGCCGTCTCAATTTACAATTTATTATGTAATTTGATAATTTATGTTCTATTTTTTGAATTAGGTAATCTAGGTACAAGATCAATCAAATTTTAATAATAGATATGTACCTAAATAATAAAAACGTCTCTAAATGAAGATAGAAATAATGTTTGCAGCTGTGAAATTCTCTATTGCATCGGTAATTAATTAAAGGGTGAATTATTATCATGATATAAAGAGCATTTATTTCATTAAAAACTCACCTTAAAATAATATCAGTTAGGTACTTAGGTATATCACAACACACACTATCGGCACATTTTCATTACTGATGCCTATATATATTTTCTTTCACTTTTTTCACCTATCACAAGATGGACCTTTTTCTAAAATAGTAATCCATTAAGTTTTAAGGTTTTCGTGTCTTTTCTGAGCACTAAATAAATCACTGACACTTGCTATCGCTCACGACTCATCTTGTTACGATAATTAAATTCATACATGAACTTTAGAGACGAATGGCAACATGTGGCACTGAAGAAACACAGAGAAACGCACACTTACAACCTCACTCGGTAATGGCTAGAGCCGGTCTGCGTGATTGGGGGGGATTAATGTAAACAACACGCGGGGGTCACACTCCCACTCTTGGGGGGAACAGTCTGGTAAATGTGAGAATGATAACCAAAGACTGTGCCAATAAATAATGTGCATTTATAAAAGAATTAATGAGAAAATATCTACTGTTAACAAAAAGTTTATTATATATTGATCCTTGGAAATAATCTCATTACATATCGTTAAAAAAAGAATAATAAACAAGAACAATAGAGAAATAATAATAACAGAAATTAATTTAATTGAGCAATTTTTGATGAAAAATTATATTTTTAAAATTGCTTAGATGGGTTAAATTTTGAATTATCGGACGGTTTCACATCGTGACCATAATTACAAGAAAAAAAAATAATATATAGGTATTTTTTATTTTAAATTTTACCCATGATGATCATATTATTTTTTCTCTATTATTGTCACATTCTCCTCAGCTACAATCAATCATAAAAAGGTTTGTTTATTTATAAGTCGTGAATATTTATATTAGGTTTCTACCCCCCCCCCCCCTCCCCACCCCATCTTACTGTAGTAATGGGGGGGGGGGTGACTTCTCCCAAAACAACCACCCGAATATCCTGGTTCAATATAGTAATAATTTGTTAGGTGTTAGGTACTATATTGTCAGGTATTAGTAATCTAATTACCTTGGATTTTAGTAATCGAAAATTAATATAAATTCAATATTCAAAATATAAATTAAATTTTACTTGATAAATGTAATTTATTAGATCAATCCTTTTAAATTATTGTCATGAAATTACATTTATTGAAGTAAATTTATATATAAATTTCCTTGATTTAATTTCATTAAAATTTTATTTATAGTAAAATAATATTACTTCAATTTCCCTACTATAAATCTTTAGAAGGCATAATTTTTGCCAATCTGTTAGGGTTAATTAGCCGTTACTTTGTGTCGCTATAAACTATAGGAGTGACTTTTCACAGCTTTCCCTTATCAGTAGATAAGAAAGTGTGCTGAAGATAAGAAATAACGGTCAATGTATTGAACAGCAATGAAAAGGAATCCTCTATAGTGAACGTAAAGTCCTGAGTAAGGAAGTAGCCTCTATAATAAACAAAGTTTCTTTAGTCTGCCACAAATAGCCATCGATTTTCCAAAACTCATGGCCATTAATGCATTATAGAGGCTACTTCTTTACTCAGGACTCTATATACACCATACAGTTCTGCAGTACTAGGAATAGAGAACATAGGAATAGAGAACATAGGAATAGAGAACATAGGAATAGAGAACATAGGAATAGAGAACATAGGAATAGAGAACATAGGAATAGAGAACATAGGAATATAGAACATAGTAATAGAGAACATAGGAATAGAGAACATAGGAATAGAGAACATAGGAATAGATAACATACATAGAAACAAGGAGACACCTGAAAACAATAAAACACACTTGATTTTGTTACAGGTATATAGAAAGTAGAAATACTCTAGAGAATTAATGTAGTAAGCAATAGTTATAGGCAGTAACAAATTTTCTAATTTTATTTCTCATATTTTAATATTTAATAGATTAATCAATATTAATAAACTTTAGGATATATAGCTTGAATAGAAAGACGGTATCCAGCATACAACCATTGGTCATAAAATTCATTGTCAGGTCCAAGTTTACCACCCTTCTCCTGATGATGAATAGAAATCTTCCTATTCGAATGCTTGAAATCTGAAGAGAAAAAACCTTCAACGCAGAGTTTGAATAACCTCTGATAAAATGTAGCGATTGTGGAACTACGCTAGTAACGCTACATTCAGCGTATGGGAGTCAATAGTACGCTATCTGATATATCAATCGAAAAGTATAAATAATTGTCACCTGATAAACTATTGATAAAGTTCATTAGAAATAAGAAAGCTAAACTGTTATTATGTCCTTTTAACCAGTACAGTACCTGATGTACTGGACTGCTTCAACCAGTACAGTACCTGATTTACTGGACTGCTTTAACCAGTACAGTATCTGATGTACTGGACTGCTAGTACAGTACCTGATGTACTGGACTGCTAGTACAGTACCTGATGTATTGGACTGCTTTTAACCAGTACAGTACCTGATGTACTGGATTGCTTTAACTAGTACAGTACCTGACAATTCAATTAGTATATTGTTTTCATCGTATTCTCTGATTTAAATAAATTATTTTTACCCTCAACAGTCTAATCTTATTTTTCTTTATAAATTATCAATATTGTAAACAAATATTAGTTTTGATGCTTCTTCTATGTTCACATACTGCTTGTTGTTTGTCGTCGGACAGACAGAAAGACACACAGACAGACAGACAGACAGACATGCAGACAAACAGACTGTTCTCTTAGTAAAGTTTACGAATAATCAGTATTATAAAAAGAGTTAAGTTATTAGATATATGAAGGTTACATTGCTGTCACATCTTTACATTAAATAGCTTTAGAATAAAACTCTGATTATTAAACTATGTTAAATTATATCTTTGAATAATGTATTGAATGAATTAGTCATTTGTATTTACATTTTAATGTAATATGCATGAAAAATGATATAATCGAATTAGGTAGAATAGTCGAATTCTTTACATCACAACGATAACAAAGTTACTAAGCCATATATTTCTACCTACATATAAAATATATATTCCATTTTATTTTCTATTTATTGTAGAATCGTTATATGATTGTTACTTCATTAAAATATTTAAAATCATCTTTTAGAAAGGGTTTATTCTTTCCTTCCTATTTTCACACTGAGCATCTGTGCCCGGTGTACTAACCAGGGAGTCACTGAGCATCTGTGCCCGGTGTACTAACCAGGGAGTCACTGAGCAGCTGTACCCGGTGTACTAACCAGGGAGTCACTGAGCAGCTGTACCCGGTGTACTAACCAGGGAGTCACTGAGCAGCTGTACTCGGTGTACTAACCAGGGAGTCACTGAGCAGCTGTACCCGGTGTACTAACCAGGGAGTCACTGAGCAGCTGTACCCGGTGTACTAACCAGGGAGTCACTGAGCAGCTGTACTCGGTGTACTAACCAGGGAGTCACTGAGCAGCTGTACCCGGTGTACTAACCAGGGAGTCACTGAGCAGCTGTACCCGGTGTACTAACCAGGGAGTCACTGAGCACCTGTACCCGGTGTACTAACCAGGGAGTCACTGAGCAGCTGTACCCGGTGTACTAACCAGGGAGTCACTGAGCAGCTGAACCCGGTGTACTAACCAGGGAGTCACTGAGCAGCTGTACCCGGTGTACTAACCAGGGAGTCACTGAGCAGCTGTACCCGGTGTACTAACCAGGGAGTCACTGAGTAGCTGTACCCGGTGTACTAACCAGGGAGTCACTGAGCAGTTGTACCCGGTGTACTAACCAGGGAGTCACTGAGCAGCTGTACCCGGTGTACTAACCAGGGAGTCACTGAGCAGCTGTACCCGGTGTACTAACCAGGGAGTCACTGAGTAGCTGTACCCGGTGTACTAACCAGTGAGTCACTGAGCAGCTGTACCCGGTGTACTAACCAGGGAGTCACTGAGCAGCTGTACCCGGTGTACTAACCAGGGAGTCACTGAGCAGCTGTACCCGGTGTACTAACCAGGGAGTCACTGAGCAGTTGTACCCGGTGTACTAACCAGGGAGTCACTGAGCAGCTGTACCCGGTGTACTAACCAGGGAGTCACTGAGCAGCTGTACCCGGTGTACTAACCAGGGAGTCACTGAGCAGCTGTACCCGGTGTACTAACCAGGGAGTCACTGAGCAGCTCTACCCGGTGTACTAACCAGGGAGTCACTGAGCACCTGTACCCGGTGTACTAACCAGGGAGTCACTGAGCAGCTGTACCCGGTGTACTAACCAGGGAGTCACTGAGCAGTTGTACCCGGTGTACTAACCAGGGAGTCACTGAGCAGCTGTACCCGGTGTACTAACCAGGGAGTTTGTTACAATTCAATTCATTTAGTATACTAATTTCCCTGGAAATGTCACAGGTAGGTAGGGTGTCCTTCAAGTTCAGCTTTACTTGGCTCTCTAAGTTTCCCAAACAAGTTATTATTATAATTAGTGCATTATTTTATTTTTGCCGATCAAGGTAATTTCCCAACACAATGGAGAAATGTACTGGAAAATGATCTTGATATAAATAAATACTAAATGTAATTAAATACTCACGATAGATGAACATTTTCCCGCTGATTGACTTACCTGTGAAAAAATGAAAATGATTAGTCTTTGATACGGTATGTTAGGTAGTAATTAAATATAATGAAGTTAAAAAATAGCCATATTTAACAAAATAAAGTCACGTATCTACCTCTACAGTCACGTATCTACCTCTACAGTCACGTATCTACCTCTACAGTCACGTATCTACCTCTACAGTCACGTATCTACCTCTACAGTCATGTATCTACCTCTACAGTCATGTATCTACCTCTACAGTCATGTATCTACCTCTACAGTCATGTATCTACCTCTACAGTCATGTATCTACCTCTACAGTCATGTATCTACCTCTACAGTCACGTATCTACCTCTACAGTCATGTATCTACCTCTACAGTCATGTATCTACCTCTACAGTCATGTATCTACCTCTACAGTCATGTATCTACCTCTACAGTCATGTATCTACCTCTACAGTCATGTATCTACCTCTACAGTCATGTATCTACCTCTACAGTCATGTATCTACCTCTACAGTCATGTATCTACCTCTACAGTCATGTATCTACCTCTACAGTCATGTATCTACCTCTACAGTCATGTATCTACCTCTACAGTCATGTATCTACCTCTACAGTCATGTATCTACCTCTACAGTCATGTATCTACCTCTACAGTCACATATCTACCTCTACTCCTGTAGCTTCCTGTAGAAAGTAGATGAAGAATATCTTAAGTAGACACCAACACAATCAAGGGGCTGATAAAGGTAGAGCTCGTGTGGGTGAGAGGGTAGATATACACTATCTACCTCTCTCATCTACTATAAAATGTGAGTAGAAGGTAGATGTATAAGCTGAGTAGAGTTTTCTACTTCTACATCAGTGGTTCATAACCAAAAGGTTCGATTGAATACAAAATGGTCGACTGTTTGGTCATTATGTTAATGCGAAAATGTATTTTTTTTTCATTAATTGAACAGAGTGATTATATGAGTAAATGAAGCATGGTACAGTTCGTCCACTTATACAGTAAGTATATTGCACTTATACAGTAAGTATATTGCACTTATACAGTAAGTATACTGCACTTATACAGTAAGTATACTGCACTTATACAGTAAGTATACTGCACTTACACAGTAAGTTTATTGCACTTATACATACAGTAAGTGCACTTATACAGTAAGTGCACTTATACAGTAAGTGCACATATACAGTAAGTGCACTTATACAGTAAGTGCACTTATACAGTAAGTGCACTTATACAGTAGGTACACACACATATTCCGATTTCAAAGAAAAGAAGTTAATTTTATCTTTTCATCTACGAAGAGTTCTATGTATGGAACTTGTTTTGTTTTGTACATTTAACAAGGTTAAGAACCATTTCTCTATATTGCAGTATATTGAGAATTTGATATACTGTATAAGTATATAAAGAGACATAATAGGGTAAGGTTCGAGTTATTGTTCGATTCAACATTACCGATCATATAAGAAAAAGCTATATGATATAACAATTTAACTTTATTTTAATTTATATTCATGTTACCAGCTTCTATCATCAATAAAACTAAAAGTATACGTTAACATGTTATATTATAAAGCTTTTTCTTATACGTTCAATAATGTGGAATCGTACGATAAATTGAAACTGACCCTATACCAGGACACAGTAACACAAAGGGTATGGTAACTAGCAGACGACGGAAAATCATGACGTCACATGTTTCGTTTGTGACTCAGCGCCTCATAATACCTCGTATTTGCATGTTGATATCGAGAAGTTTAAAGCCAATTTATAAATGTTTCGTGTGGTAAATTTTAAAAATAGCGATTGAACATAGAATTTAAATATATAGATTTAATTCAGAAGTGTTTTTATTGGTTTCTTCTTTTACTTATCAATAAGAAATAGGGTCTTAAATATATACTGCCTATATAGGAGCCTGAACCAGCAGTTCAGAGTGCAGGGGTAGTTAACTGCTAAACTGTAGTTCCTATGAATAACAATTAAGAAATAAAACAATGGAAATACAATTTAACCAATAGCTAGCTTTTAATTGATAAGAAAAACAACTCAAGTTAGTAGTGACCCAGTAGTCCCATGTTTCAAAGTGTGGACAGAGTCGCCAGTCCACTGGAGACTTTCAAAGAACAAAAAGGTAATTGAAGTAGGTAATATGTATCTCTTAGAACTTTTAAGGGTTGATATAAGATTTTAAACTTGTAAATAACAATATATGGCTATTTACCGAAACGTATATTATATGGTTAAGTTAAATGTTCAAAACTATCCAACTCTTCCTAACCACAGTTCTACAGCTTTTATTGGACCTTAGACCAAAAAAATATACATTGCAATTTTATCTGTGGATTTACTACTATTATTGATATAATTATAAGCAAAACTCGAACAATAATGATTATAAATGAACTAGTTATTAACAAAAAAGCATATTATTCACGCAGCAATTAATGCAATTTAAGATTTTCTGGGTCACAACGCGGTCACGTCAAATAATTGGAACAATTTCGATGAGCTGATTACCATAGCCTGCTTAAACCAATTGCCTGGTGCTTCTTATCATTACTTACAAATTAAAGGATAAAGAAAATATATTTGAAAATTATTACATCGGGGTTATTACTAGTGCTCGTTCTGTTTCGTTCTAACTAGTGTAACCAGTGCCCGTTCTATCTCTATCTAACTAGTGTAACCAGTTCCCGTTCCATCTCGTTCCTATGCTAATAATATCCCCGCCAATTTCTCAGACAAATAAAAAATACATTAGCAAACACAAGGAAAGTGTTGGTGTGAGTGGTTAGCAATGGTTTATGGTTATGGTTGTGGTTCAGCCTTCGGGAGGTTTTGGAGCGGGTGATATATGGGTAAAAGATACATTGCCGATCATATCTGCACTAGCATTAACTAGGTATGGATAAGGTGGGTGAGATTTTAATTGTCGGACGGCTAACATCTTCGATCATATAAGAAAATATGATAAAATTTAACCGGTTATAGTATAGATTATCTTTTTTATTTTATTCACAAGTTATAATTTACTCACAGTGTGCTTCTTCCCCAATGTAGGGGATTGAAATATGGGAATTAGCTTAAGGTCATTGCACAGGCAATTCGTTTATAGGGTATCTATTTATAATGTATATTATATATGCATAGTAATATTAATGGTATCTATTAGGATTAATAGGTACTTCTTGATATCCTATTTAGAAACCATGAATATGATATATAAAATGTAAGAAATAATTAATTCAATTAAAATGAATGTGAAAAACTGTTCATTGAATTAGTTGGTACATTCCTAGTTCACGTCCCTATTTCATTTAGGGACGTGAACTAGGAATTCACCAACTAGCTAAAATATTCAGCTAAATAACACATATTGTACTTGTATGTAAAAGAATACTGAGCATCAGTGCCCGGTATACTAACAGGGGAGTGACTGTTGTTTTCCTAACAGGAGAACCAGAGAGTAGGTTACTGTTGGCACTGTATCAAACAGTTACAAAAACAGGGAGGATTTACCTACACAGCATGAGAACTTACCGTTAGTTATATTATATACATTAGGGAAGCTCTGACACTCACCGTACTCGGAAAGTGGGAATTGTAAGATGTAGGGGATTAGATATATTTACATAATAGCCACTGTACGAATACTGAGAGTGTCTGAGTGTTGCGATGTCTTCTTACTCCTTCTAGTTACTTTATTTAAAAATAAAGTTAATATTTTTGTTACAATAAATAGAACTTTATTGACGTGTAATACTTATAATTCACAATAATTTATACAAGCAAATATTTTTCTATTTAATTGATATATTTATAGACTAATTAGCAATTATAATATAAAGTTTAATATCTATTATAAGAAACACTGATTTTGTTTAGGTTATTCTGCTCCCCTCATTTGGTGTATTTATAGGCACTGTGATGAGAAGAGGGGAAATTATAGTATGTAGTGGCTAAGGTTGTAGGTACTTAATCCTCGGGTAAATTCCACCCCTGGTGAATTCCACCCCAGGTAAATTCCACTCCAGGTAAATTCCACCCCGGGTAAAATTCCACCCTGGTAAATTCCACCCAGGTAAATTCCACTCCAGTTAAATTCCACCCCAGGTAAATTCCACCCCTGGTAAATTCCACTCAGGTAAATTCCACCCCTGGTAAATTCCACCCCAGGTAAATTCCAACCCAGGTAAATTCCACCCCTGGTAAATTCCACCCCTGGCAAATTCCAACCCAGGTAAATTCCACCCCAGGTAAATTCCACCCCAGGTAAATTCCACCCCAGGTAAATTCAACCCCAGGTAAATTCCAACCCAGGTAAATTCCACCCCAGGTAAATTCCACTCCTGGTAAATTCCACCCAGGTAAATTCACCCCAGGTATATTCCACCCCTGGTAAATCCACCCAGGTAAATTCCACCCCAGTTAAATTCCAACCCAGGTATATTCCACCCCTGGTAAATTCCACCCAGGTAAATTCCACCCTGGTAAATTCCACCCAGGTATATTCCACCTTTGGTAAATTCCACCCAGGTAAATTCCAACCCAGGTATATTCCACCCCTGGTAAATTCCACCCAGGTAAATTCCACCCCAGGTAAATTCCAACCCAGGTATATTCCACCCCTGGTAAATTCCACCCCAGGTAAATTCCACCCCAGGTAAATTCAGCAACTTAGGTGAAGAAATAAATAGTGTATATAATATTTACCTGTGATGGAATATGAGAATTAAAATTAGCGAATATGAATAGAGTTTCTAAAATTAGCGAATATGAATAGAGTTTCAAGAAGAGAAAACTACTTTATTTTACACTGTTATTAATATTTAGATAATAACCCCATCCTATTCATCTCCATTACCTTCTTCAACATCTTGCATATTCACCCTTTTAACATATGCTGTAACCAGAGGAATAAGCACGGTAACGGTGTCATAACGGTAATGGGGAATAGCCCCCTATTGTAACAATAACTACCTAAATGTTAGTTCCTGTTACAAAGTGTTACCTCTTATGTTAAAGAGGTAAACAAAGTGGTAAATTGTCACAATGTATATTGTAGTAAGTGATATCATTTAATTTAATAAGGTTAACCAGCTATACTTCTTGTGACTGTATTTAGTCACTTGAAGTCAGCAAACTTTTTCCATCTTGTTGATAAATCGTTTGATAGATGTTCATTACTTCATTATATTCTAATAAATCAATTTAAATAACGATATTATTTAATTCACAACTGCATCGCCATCTTCTGTTGCAATTCAGAGTTAGAACAAATGACAGAGCGCATGCGCACGATAGGCCTAACTTTGCACTGTTAGTTTGTATGCTTTTATTCACATAGTTTCTAATTTACTTTGTATTGAATTAACTTTACTTCGTATTTACTAGGTGTGTTCACTCACTGACGTGTATTCAGGACTACAGATATTGCTTGACACCTCATTGAAATACAGGTGATTGAGTAAACAAATCTACCGCAGCGCCATTGCTGTCGATGCGGTGAACATGTTAGTTACATGGTTGATAGTTTTATTTCAGATGAAAGAATTATGGTAAAAATGAAAAAAGTCAATACATAATCCAAATTACAAGAATTTGGGGCCCAAGGGACGCCACCCCCCTTCTCTTCCATTCACCACAGACAGCTTTAGGATAGAGCCCCTGGGGACTACCCCACTGTTAACGATATTAATACCATTAATTCTTTATTAAACATCTAAAACATTAGTTTTACTGGCAATAAAACATGTTGGTGGTACGTTATTATTTGAAACATTTATTGAGCGATGTTTTCTTGCCTCCTTAGTGGACGCAGACAGTCTCAGTACTCGGAAAGTGGAAGTTGACATTGGTCGTGAACCAGTCAGGTATATCACAGGGATATATTTCTTCTAATGCTATTTCATACAATTGGCTAAGTTCTGAGTTATCGGACGATTGCACATTTTCGAAAATTAAATAGTAATTATAACTTCATTCACCTAATAAAATTAGTATCTTATAATATGATCGATGATGTGGAACTCTCGATAACTCGAAACTTTCCCTAATATAAAAATAATGAACCCTTTCACAAATAAAACAATTCAAACAATTTATTTCTATTTTCTGAAAATGCTTTTCTATTTCCTTTGTATTTTGTTATCATTAAATGATAAATTTGTTGCTATGACTATTATTTGATATTATTAATTGAATCCATTAAGATGTTAAAAAGATACTCTGATGCAACGTATAAAAATATATACAACATTTTAACAGATATATTTCAGTCATCCCTTAAATCAATAGAAAAGTTTTCTATGAGAAAAGGAAAATTTTCTTTGAGGGTATACCCCAATAAACTAGCATTGTTGACTGTTAAATTTTTAGATACATTGTTTACTGCAACAAATTCCCCACTTCATTAGTTGGCAAATACGAATAAGGGCTTTTAACCCTCATTCGTTATTTACAAATAAGATTTATAAATCTAATTAATTTTTTGACAATAAGTTTTAAGTTCTATCCCTAAAATAGCTTACTAGCTATTAAGGTTATTTAATGGGGGCATCCCTGTATATTTATTTTTTCATAAATCTATACTAATAAATTCCCTCGTATGTTTATTTATTTATTTAATTATTCATTTGGTGTCCGCTTTTACACTTCGGATTTTAATCATAAAGAATGTAACTATGATACACACGGGAATATATTGACTTGATATTTAAATTATCCTGTTTTTACTCAATTTTTAAATGTATTTTATCTATAGAATAATAATTAGACTATGCAGAAAATTTATATTAAATTAAATTCATTATAATACTGGTTTATATTTAAAAGAAAATAATGAAATAATAGAATATTTTAAATTGAAATATGGTGCTATATTAACTGTCGTATCTATGATTCATTCACTATCTCAGAATATATATAAAATCAAACAGTTCAACAAATTCAAAATTAAAGTTCCAGATTAACCATCAAGATGAAGTTATTGATGTTCTTATTGTTGTTTGGTGTCTACGGCAGCGAAGCCCAAGCCATGGCATGGATTAAGAAGAGTCTCGGCACTAAGGATGCACCAAAGTAATGCCCTGTCACGGGAGAGTGGCAAGTACCCCAAGGAATATTTGGAACATCCAATGACACCTTCTGGATGAAGATAGAGCACTTCAAGTACAGACTGAAGTACGATTACTGTGTAACTATGAAGTAGAATAGAGTTATGTACTACGGGGACACTGTGGAGGGTTCAGGTAACGAGACATCGCTAGCAACTAACGTCTCTACCAGTGATGGAAAGAGTAGCAAGCTGATGTAAGTTGGATGTGTCGACACCAAAGGGGAGGAGACTTTGTATGTGATGTTGCTGCCTATTGGACAGACGAAGACCAGTAAGAGGAAACTGGTTAAACTAACGAGGTAGGAGGGGTATCAAATGGGCAAAATTCGTAGGATTAAAAAGAGATGCACTGTAGATTCACTTTCCAATCCTGAAAACAGTACTAACAAACAAACCTAAAAACCTGCCAATGAAACCATTCTGTAAACTGTGAAGTCGAAGATTAAGAAAATAGTTGGAATAAAAGACTAAGGGAATAAGACAAGCGAAATTAAGCCAACTAAATCCCCTTTCATCAAAGCGAAAACTAATACAACTAGGAAACATAAAAAATCCAAGCAGCCTGTTGTAACAGAGAACACTGTTGTCCTGTAACAGGGCAAACCTCCTGTTGAAGTGTCTCACAACTTTACAACAGGTAAGAACGGGTCTGACGTCACAGGAGATGCTGTTATTGATAGCATCATATCGCAGACCCTCGCTAACGCGACTGTAGACGATAGAGCGGGCAACACTTCAATAGTCTCAGAAACAACCTCCACCGACAAAGTGATTAAAGTGCAGCATATTGTCATAGCTAAGCCAAAGAACAAGATGAAGAAGAAGAAGGAAATTGCTAAAGATGACTCAAAGAAGAAAAAGAGTATTGCTCACGTAAAGGGAATGTTTGTACCTAAACAATAGACTTTAGTGGGACAGAGAAATGTTACTGATGAGAAAAATAAATCTTTGTAGAAGGAGCGGAAAACAGAGAATTAGGTGAGGAAATCAAAGAAAGCAAGTCCCAAGCCTCAAAAGACTAAAATAACCGTTGAGGTGGAGGAGGTTAAGACTAACGCTACTAAGAAAAGTAGTCCTGACTAACCTAAGGTTAAAGTAGTCACTGACGGTAAGGAGGTGACTACGTAGGCTCTGAATGGCACGAAGTAGGCACAGAAAATAGGCACAATGGGGGAAATGAATCACACCATCACCAGGGAGAAAGTGGTGGAGAAAACTAAGAAAGTGACGGGGTAAAGTGGGCCTAAGAGGTTTGGGGTAATGGGGAAATTTGAAAAAGAAGGAGAAGATTATAGTGAATAAAGAGAGAAAGGAAGAGGTAAATAGAGGAATAAACATAGGCACGCAGACAGGGCTGAGTACCTCAATATGTACTACAAATTGATGAAAAAGTACATGTGAGAAAAATGGGACACTATTGTATGATTATTTGATATTTTAAATCTTTGTGTTACGTTAAATAAAAAGGACATTAAGATATTTATTAAATAGATACATCATTATGAAGAATATTAATTATGAATAGCAAATAATTGAAGAAAGCTTATCTAGTTTTAGTTTTCAAACTAAATGTATGTATCATTGGAAATAAACACATTGCATCTTTCGATAGAGCTTTTATTATTCCTATGGAATAGAAATGGGACAAGTGTAAATGTGATTAATTTTTTCACAGTTCTTAATTTCACAAAAATAAAAGTAACGCAAGTGAATATTTGAACCGACAAACTGTAATCGACAAATTTTAATATTTAGAAAGAATAGGAAATTAGAAAACTGTGATTAGTGAAATTAGCAAAATTCATTGACTCTTTTTTCTGATAGTACATCATCACAGTGACTCTTTTCTCTGATAGTACATCATCACAGTGACTCTTTTCTCTGATAGTACATCATCACAGTGACTCTTTTCTCTGATAGTACATCATCACAGTGACTCTTTTCTCTGATAGTACATCATCACAGTGACTCTTTTCTCTGATAGTACATCATTACAGTGACTCTTTTCTCTGATAGTACATCATCACAGTGACTCTTTTCTCTGATAGTACATCACCACAGTGACTCTTTTCTCTGATAGTACATCATCACAGTGACTCTTTTCTCTGATAGTACATCATCACAGTGACTCTTTTCTCTGATAGTACATCATCACAGTGACTCTTTTCTCTGATAGTACATCATCACAGTGACTCTTTTCTCTGATAGTACATCATCACAGTGACTCTTTCCTCTGATAGTACATCATCACAGTGACTCTTTTCTCTGATAGTACATCACCACAGTGACTCTTTTCTCTGATAGTACATCATCACAGTGACTCTTTTCTCTGATAGTACATCATCACAGTGACTCTTTTCTCTGATAGTACATCATCACAGTGACTCTTTTCTCTGATAGTACATCACCACAGTGACTTTTCTCTGATAGTACATCATCACAGTGACTCTTTTTTCTGATAGTACATCATCACAGTGACTCTTTTCTCTGATAGTACATCATCACAGTGACTCTTTTCTCTGATAGTACATCATCACAGTGACTCTTTTCTCTGATAGTACATCATCACAGTGACTCTTTTCTCTGATAGTACATCATCACAGTGACTCTTTTCTCTGATAGTACATCATCACAGTGACTCTTTTCTCTGATAGTACATCATCACAGTGACTCTTTTCTCTGATAGTACATCACCACAGTGACTCTTTTCTCTGATAGTACATCATCACAGTGACTCTTTTCTCTGATAGTACATCATCACAGTGACTCTTTTCTCTGATAGTACATCATCACAGTGACTCTTTTCTCTGATAGTACATCATCACGGTGACTCTTTTTTTCTGATAGTACATCATCACAGTGACTCTTTTCTCTGATAGTACATCATCACAGTGACTCTTTTCTCTGATAGTACATCATCACAGTGACTCTTTTCTCAGATAGTACATCATCACAGTGACTCTTTTTTCTGATAGTACATCATCGCAGTGACTCTTTTCTCTGATAGTACATCACCACAGTGACTCTTTTCTCTGATAGTACATCATCACAGTGACTCTTTTCTCTGATAGTACATCATCACAGTGACTCTTTTCTCTGATAGTACATCATCACAGTGACTCTTTTCTCTGATAGTACATCACCACAGTGACTCTTTTCTCTGATAGTACATCACCACAGTGACCCTTTTCTCTGATAGTACATCATCACAGTGACTCTTTTCTCTGATAGTACATCACCACAGTGACTCTTTTCTCTGATAGTACATCATCACAGTGACTCTTTTCTCTGATAGTACATCATCACAGTGACTCTTTTCTCTGATAGTACATCATCACAGTGACTCTTTTCTCTGATAGTACATCATCACAGTGACTCTTTTCTCTGATAGTACATCATCACAGTGACTCTTTTCTCTGATAGTACATCATCACAGTGACTCTTTTCTCTGATAGTACATCATCACGGTGACTCTTTTTTTCTGATAGTACATCATCACAGTGACTCTTTTCTCTGATAGTACATCATCACAGTGACTCTTTTCTCTGATAGTACATCATCACAGTGACTCTTTTCTCAGATAGTACATCATCACAGTGACTCTTTTTTCTGATAGTACATCATCGCAGTGACTCTTTTCTCTGATAGTACATCACCACAGTGACTCTTTTCTCTGATAGTACATCATCACAGTGACTCTTTTCTCTGATAGTACATCATCACAGTGACTCTTTTCTCTGATAGTACATCATCACAGTGACTCTTTTCTCTGATAGTACATCACCACAGTGACTCTTTTCTCTGATAGTACATCACCACAGTGACCCTTTTCTCTGATAGTACATCATCACAGTGACTCTTTTCTCTGATAGTACATCACCACAGTGACTCTTTTCTCTGATAGTACATCATCACAGTGACTCTTTTCTCTGATAGTACATCATCACAGTGACTCTTTTCTCTGATAGTACATCATCACAGTGACTCTTTTCTCTGATAGTACATCATCACAGTGACTCTTTTCTCTGATAGTACATCATCACAGTGACTCTTTTCTCTGATAGTACATCATCACAGTGACTCTTTTCTCTAATAGTACATCATCACAGTGACTCTTTTCTCTGATAGTACATCATCACAGTGACTCTTTTCTCTGATAGTACATCATCACAGTGACTCTTTTATCTGATAGTACATCATCACAGTGACTCTTTTCTCTGATAGTACATCATCACAGTGACTCTTTTCTCTGATAGTACATCATCACAGTGATTCTTTTCTCTGATAGTACATCATCACAGTGACTCTTTTCTCTGATAGTACATCATCACAGTGACTCTTTTCTCTGATAGTACATCATCACAGTGACTCTTTTCTCTAATAGTACATCATCACAGTGACTCTTTTCTCTGATAGTACATCATCACAGTGACTCTTTTCTCTGATAGTACATCATCACAGTGACTCTTTTATCTGATAGTACATCATCACAGTGACTCTTTTCTCTGATAGTACATCATCACAGTGACTCTTTTCTCTGATAGTACATCATCACAGTGATTCTTTTCTCTGATAGTACATCATCACAGTGACTCTTTTCTCTGATAGTACATCATCACAGTGACTCTTTTCTCTGATAGTACATCATCACAGTGACTCTTTTCTCTGATAGTACATCATCACAGTGACTCTTTTCTCTGATAGTACATCATCACAGTGACTCTTTTCTCTGATAGTACATCATCACAGTGACTCTTTTCTCTGACAGTACATCATCACAGTGACTCTTTTCTCTGATAGTACGTTAGATATCTATATGTTTAAGCCATAGAAAGTTGATAAGTTACACTGATAGTTTTGTTCAAAGTACCAAAATCTCAAAGACACTCCCTTTGCCTGGGGTTAATATGTTGACAGCTTTAGATTGTACCTAACTATGATAGCTCTGTGGGCACGCCCAATTTAACGTACTTTTTGAAGGGGGAGGAGGGGGTGTTGAAGTCCATGATTAATCAAAACACTTCCAATAGAATCACCATGATTTCATTATATGATATTTTTATTTCTTGTATATAATGATTTTGATAGAATGTGAATATTTATTAATTGAACAGAGTGCCATCCATATAGTGACGAGTTGTTTTATGTTTTTAGGTAAAACTGTGAAAAAAAAAACATTACGTTATTTTTTCGATTTGGTTGCTAAGGGAAAGTAGCAGTATTCGGAAAGTGGGTGGTAGGTCATGACCCTATCTGACCTTTGGAAATTACTCATTGTATGCTAACTCCCACTTTCCGATCACTGCCACGCTGCTTTGAAATGAGTACCTATTAGTACATTTCATAATTTTTCACAGGTCCATTCATTGGAGGTGTTCAATAGAGATGTTAAGGCCCTAAAATAGCTCTTTAGTCCACACCAACGTCTGCAGGGTAAACAAGCTATAACACACAGCGGAGAAACGAGTAAACACACCACCAAGGGGTATGCCCACTATAAACACTGAATCAACCCTTAAAGGGGCACTGAAACTTAATTACCTTGCGCCAAATTCAGCCTGAATCACTTTAGAACATTTAGTTAAGAACTTAAGTAATATTAATATGTTAATTACTGTTAAAAATGCTCTTTAATAAGAAAAGTGACGCCCTCTCGCGGAGGCATTTAGAGTTAGCGGCCATCTTTGTTTTCGACTGGTAATGAATAGGTACAGCTATTATTGGTAAGTATGGTACTTATTGAATACTATATTATGTAAATGAATTGTAAAAGTATTATAAATCTTTTAGAAATTGAAATAACTTAAATAACCTAGGTAGCTTTGAATCAATTTCATTGACTTTAGTGCCCACTTAAATTTTTTTTCACAGGTTATAAAAAACGTAGAAAATAGAGCTAATGTTAGCCAAATCAATATGCTATAGTTTAATTTGTCTTCCCTTTCTCTATCAATTGTAACAAATATTAGATCGCATTGATGTGATTTCTTATTAAATCATATACGTTTTTTTCCATAATGTTATCAAATTAGATTGTAAAGGTTAATTGTTATCCTTTTTATTATATATAGTGGATAAATCATTGAGTATCTCTTTAATTAGTAGTTTGTGTTGTTCCTGTGATTTAATTTAAAATAACTTTCACCATTCCTTAAGGTCCTTTCAGGAAAAAATGAGTTTATTACATAATGTAAGAGAACTAAGGTCTAGGATCAGTAATCTGGAAATAGCATACAATTTAGTTCAGTGGATCTTCTTTATTTGCTTTTAAAGTTTTTAATACACTGTGTGCAACAATTGTACGAAACACTAATCTGACGCTGAAGAAAAAGATTGTACACTCTTTGGTTTGATTTTCGGTTAGAATTTTATAAACATTCATCGAATATTCGGTCTTGATTTAATCTATCAATAAATTTAATGTTTTTTTAATAAGTTTATCTTATTATTTTACCTCTTCCTTTTTACTTATTAGTGAATAGATCTTACCTACCTACCTCACATTCAAAACAAACGGCGTACATTCTTTTTCTTTGGACTTGAAATTAGCAACTATGAAGTAAAACGGACATTGCAGTGTATTATTGATTATGAACATATTTCAGAGACCTAGAAACAAATAAATGCTATCAAATACATGGGCTTTGCAGTAAAATGATGAGCTAAATTAGCCACATTGATTGAAACTATAAAAGAATACTAGGAGGGGACCTATAAAAATTGCAAATAAAAGAAAATATTAGGGACATCTAAAATAACTTCACTAATAAGAAAATCTAAATAGGCAATGAGGAAGTAGAAAGTACGTAAGTTTACAAACAAGGGATGCAATATTTAATAATAAACTTTGCAATACTTTTATGAGCGAATCAGGTTTTTTGTTCTGGTTTGAACAGATTGGTTTAATGTTTCCTAAGTTAGTAGAAGATGCATGGCTAAATATATGCAAAGGTTTGGAATGAAATTAGTAGAGTTAAATTAAGACAGTTTAGTTATTATTATACAGTATGTTCAAAGAAACGGTGTACCCGTTTTTAAATTGTTATAACTTTTTAATGAGAGGATCAATTTTGATTCTGTTTATCCATTCGAGGTGACATCACCTACATTATTAAATCTAATGTGCAAAATAGGGGAAAATAAACCCTACGCAATGAAAATACTAAAAACATTTAGTGAAGCTGACTTACAATGGCGATTGATATCTCTACAGACGGAATTATGATTGTACTAAAATATTTTGACATGTTGACTAAAGAAATAAAGTAAATATTGCATATGGAAACAGATTAAGTTGTTATTGGTGGGTGCAAGATGGTGCTCCGACTCACTGTGTTCGAATTGTGAGGAACTTTTGTTGGAAATCTTCCAAATGGCTTAATTGCTTTAGGCCTTGATATTGAATGGCCTACTCCCAGTCCTGATTTGACTCATTGTTATTATTTTCCAAAGAGATATTTAAAAGTGTATGTAATACCTGTGATTAATTTAAATGATTAAAACAGGTTATTTTAGTATAAATACAACCTTTTGTTTTATTCGCAAGGATTTGATTGGGCAAAACTATCGAAGAGTATTGGCATGACATTTGTATTTCAATTAGTTATAGCAGAAAATGATAGACAATTGAATTCTACTTCGGAGATAGTAAACAGAATAAAAATAATTCGTATAGAAAGTTATTACAATGAAAAACAGGTAAACCTTTTTTGGAACATACTGTAGTTATTGACATTAACTTTTTAGCAGTTTTTTTTGGTACTTTTAATGAATTGATAACAAGATGGAAATAACATTTTTAAAGATTAATAGAACTGATAATTAAAATTAGGGGAAATTCCCCGTTTTTTCCCTCTAAACTCTCTATATTTTACCCCATGCTCTATTATACATAGAGTGATGTAGGGTAAAGAATCAATTACAGGGTAAGTTCCGAGTTATCGGATGGTTTAACACTTCTGATCCTATAAAAAGTATAAAATATTGATAATTATTCAACTTCTATTATACTCGGTATCCATGATACCTGCAGGTATCATGGATACCGAGTATGATACCTATAACTCGGAAAGTATGTACATTAGCTGAGAAAGCTCTAAAAAGGGAACAGTTAACAGACGGAGTTAAAGGGATGTTAGACAGGGGATGTTTGCACCCAATTGCTGGTTCGAGGCCCTTAATTTCTTCTCAATCTTTTGAATTTTGTACTTAGCAACTATTTGTTCTCTGATGAAACTGTTAAGTATTTCCAATCACCATGTAGATACCATGTGGCTAAATATATGCGTACTCACCATCATATGGTCCATAGTTCACTACTCACCATCACACAGTTCACAACTCACCATCACACAGCTCACCACTCACCATCACTCAGCTCACCACTCACCATCACTCAGCTCACCACTCACCATCACACAGTTCACCACTCACCATCACACAGTTCACAACTCACCATCACTCAGCTCACCACTCACCATCACTCAGCTCACCACTCACCATCACACAGTTCACAACTCACCATCACTCAGCTCACCACTCACCATCACGCAGTTCACCACTCACCATCACTCAGCTCACCACTCACCATCACACAGTTCACAACTCACCATCACTCAGCTCACCACTCACCATCACGCAGTTCACCACTCACCATCATATGGTTCACAGTTCACCACTCACCATCACGCAGTTCACAACTCACCATCACTCAGTTCACCACTCACCATCATGTGGTCCAGTTCTCCAATGCAGTTTGCTATCATTTTCTCTGCGTTGGTGAAGGCATCGAATACCCCCATCAAATCTCCCCCACCTGCTACCTCCACCTCCACCTCTTCCTCTCCCTCGCTGTCCACCTCATACTCGTTGCCGTACACCTCCAGAGGGAAACTGGGGGAAAAGGAGGGGAAAGTTAGTGGCATGAATACAAAATAATGCAATATTAACTTTGGCCTTTCTTATAGGTACATAAATGGATATAAGTATTAGGGTATCCAAGGTGTTGTATCCGTGATGCCAACAGTGACATTACTGTATCTAAGGTGTTGTATCCGTGATGCCAACAGTGACATTACTGTATCTAAGGTGTTGTATCCGTGATGCCAACAGTGACATTACTGTATCTAAGGTGTTGTATCCGTGATGCCAACAGTGACATTACTGTATCTAAGGTGTTGTATCCGTGATGCCAACAGTGACATTACTGTATCTAAGGTGTTGTATCCGTGATGCCAACAGTGACATTACTGTATCTAAGGTGTTGCATCCGTGATGCCAACAGTGACATTACTGTATCTAAGGTGTTGCATCCGTGATGCCAACAGTGACATTACTGTATCTAAGGTGTTGTATCTATGATACCAAGAGTGACCCGTATGGTATCATAGTATGCGCATTAACAGACCAGAAAGAGTAAAGTAAGCACCGTTCCACCTTATCTTACAGCGAATTATTCCTATGTTATTCGTACGGGGAAAAAATGAGGTTCATTAACATCTGCGTAACTGACGATTTACTTAATATTGGAGAATTTTAATTCGATATATGAATACCTAATATCTAACCACAATCATTTATGTAAAGTTCACTGAAATTGATTATGAAATAAAAATTTGTATAAGATATATATTTTTGATGTGGTCGATTTTACATTGAGTGGCTCAGTGCCTGTCACTTCAAGTGGTTGTGTGGCACTGTTGCTCGTCTCCACAG
Source organism: Caprella mutica (assembly GCA_947561585.1). Taxonomy (NCBI): domain Eukaryota; kingdom Metazoa; phylum Arthropoda; class Malacostraca; order Amphipoda; family Caprellidae; genus Caprella; species Caprella mutica. The sequence goes on along the minus strand of CANNZV010002595.1, from coordinate 29,414 downwards.
AATCTCTCAAAGTGACCACAGGACAAGTCTCAAATAACTCATAATTTTTTATTTGAAACTTAATTTCAATTAACTTTAAAACTATGAATGCAGTTAGATATTAGGTAACCAAATATCGAATTCAAATTCTCCAATATTAAGTAAATCGTCAGTTACACAGATGTGAAAGAACCTCATTTTTCCCCCGTACGAATAACATAGGAATAATTAACTGATAAGCTGAGTTGGAACGTCGCTAACTTTACTCTACTGATCTATTTACCAACATTACATATTAGGTAAAACATAAAAAAATTATTCTTTACAAGAGAGCTAATTAACTAATAAATAGTGTCCTCACTTTTCAAGATGTTAAAGTTCAGCACAATGTTAATTAAAGGAAATAAAGCAATCCTTACTAGGGAAATAAAAAATGTAAATATGCTGTGTACCTATTGCAAAACTTACCAAAAAAAAGAAAAAGAAGCTACTGATTATTGAGCTATATGCATATACCACTAGTGACTGTACTAGTCACTGTACTAGTCACTGTACTAGTCACTGTACTAGTCACTGTACTAGTCACAGTACTAGTCACAGTACTAGTCACAGTACTAGTCACTGTACTAGTCACAGTACTAGTCACTGTACTAGTCACTGTACTAGTCACTGTACTAGTCACAGTACTAGTCACAGTACTAGTCACTGTACTAGTCACTGTACTAGTCACTGTACTAGTCACTGTACTAGTCACTGTACTAGTCATAGTACTAGTCACTGTACTAGTCACTGTACTAGTCACTGTACTAGTCACTGTACTAGTCACAGTACTAGTCACAGTACTAGTCACAGTACTAGTCACTGTACTAGTCACAGTACTAGTCACTGTACTAGTCACTGTACTAGTCACTGTACTAGTCACAGTACTAGTCACAGTACTAGTCACTGTACTAGTCACTGTACTAGTCACTGTACTAGTCACTGTACTAGTCACTGTACTAGTCATAGTACTAGTCACTGTACTAGTCACAGTACTAGTCACAGTACTAGTCACAGTACTAGTCACTGTACTAGTCACTGTACTAGTCACAGTACTAGTCAATGTACTAGTCACTGTACTAGTCACTGTACTAGTCACTGTACTAGTCACAGTACTAGTCACAGTACTAGTCACTGTACTAGTGACTGTACTAGTCACAGTACTAGTCACTGTACTAGTCACAGTACTAGTCACAGTACTAGTCACAGTACTAGTCACTGTACTAGTGACTGTACTAGTCACAGTACTAGTCACTGTACTAGTCACAGTACTAGTCACAGTACTAGTCACAGTACTAATCACTGTACTAGTCANGTTAGCAATATAGGGACACAGTAATTAACCAAATGAGGACACTGTTAGCAATATAGGGACATCGTAAGTACTCCAATGAGGACAGTGTTAGCAATATAGGGACACAGTAATTAACCAAATGAGGACACTGTTAGCAATATAGGGACACTGTAAGTACCCCAATGAGGACACTGTTAGCAATATAGGGACACAGTAATTAACCAAATGAGGACACTGTTAACAATATAGGGACACAGTAATTGACCAAATGAGGACACTGTTAGCAATATAGGGACACCGTAAGTACCCCAATGAGGACGGTGTTAGCAATATAGGGACACAGTAATTAACCAAATGAGGACACTGTTAGCAATATAGGGACACAGTAAGTACCCCAATGAGGACACTGTTAGCAATATACGGACACAGTAAGTACCCCAATGAGGACACTGTTAGCAATATAGGGACACAGTAATTAACCAAATGAGGACACTGTTAGCAATATAAGGACACCGTAAGTACCCCAATGAGGACAGTGTTAGAAATATAGGGACACAGTAATTAAGCAAATGAGGACACTGTTAGCAATATAGGGACACTGTAAGTACCCCAATGAAGACACTGTTAGCAATATAGGGACGCAGTAATTGAACAAATGAGGACACTGTTAGCAATATAGGGACACCGTAAGTACCCCAATGAGGACAGTGTTAGCAATATAGGGACACAGTAATTAACCAAATGAGGACACTGTTAGCAATATAGGGACACTGTAAGTACCCCAATGAGGACAGTGCTAGCAATATAGGGACACAGTAATTAACCAAATGAGGACACTGTTAGCAATATAGGGACACCGTAAGTACCCCAATGAGGACAGTGTTAGAAATATAGGGACACCGCAATTAACCAAATGAGGACACTGTTAGCAATATAGGGACACTGTAAGTACCCCAATGAGGACAGTGCTAGCAATATAGGGACACAGTAATTAACCAAATGAGGACACTGTTAGCAATATAGGGACACCGTAAGTACCCCAATGAGGACAGTGTTAGCAATATAGGGACACAGTAATTAACCAAATGAGGACACTGTTAGCAATATAGGGACATAGTAAGTTCCTCAATGAGGACACTGTTAGCAATATAGGGACACAGTAAGTACCCCAATGAGGACACTGTTAGCAATATAGGGACACAGTAAGTACCCCAATGAGGACACTGTTAGCAATATAGGGACACAGTAAGTACCTCAATGAGGACACTGTTAGCAATATAGGGACACAGTAATTAACCAAATGAGGACACTGTTAGCAATATAGGGACACAGTAAGTACCCCAATGAGGACACTGTTAGCAATATAGGGACACAGTAATTAACCAAATGAGGACACTGTTAGCAATATAGGGACACAGTAAGTACCCCAATGAGGACACTGTTAGCAATATAGGGACACAGTAAGTACCCCAATGAGGACACTGTAGCAATATAGGGACACAGTAAGTACCCCAATGAGGACACTGTTAGCAATATAGGGACACAGTAAGTACCCCAATGAGGACACTGTTAGCAATATAGGGACACAGTAAGTACCCCAATGAGGACACTGTTAGCAATATAGGGATACAGTAAGTACCCCAATGAGGACACTGTAGCAATATAGGGATACAGTAAGTACCCCAATGAGGACACTGTTAGCAATATAGGGATACAGTAAGTACCCCAATAAGGACACTGTTAGCAATATAGGGACACACTAAGTAGCCCAATGAGGACACTGTTATAATTATGCAATATACATCAGATTAAAGATCCTAGACCTTAGTCCTACAATATTATGTAATGAACTCAGGACTTTAAATAATATTTATAAAGTTACATAAATTTTGAAATTTGAATTACATATATACATTTCACATCTTTAAGATTCGTCCTGATTGGTGTGCCAAATCAAGATGAAAAGCGTTCTGCAAATTTCAACTTAGGTATGCCATCAAACTTCAAAAACCAACACCAACAAAAGGAAAAAATATTAAACATACTATGTTGATACGTAACTAAAAAGTGGAGAGGGGGGTTAGAAGTAGTATAATGGGGGTTATTAGAGGGGGTAGAAGTCAGAAGATAATAAAGGGGTTTAGTAGAGGGGGTATAAGATAATGAAGGGGTTTAGTAGAGGGGGTATAAGATAATGAAGGGGTTATTAGAGGGGGTTTAAGATAATAAAGGGGTTTAGTAGAGGGGGTATAAGATAATGAAGGGGTTTAGTAGAGGGGGTATAAGATAATAAAGGGGTTTAGTAGAGGGGGTATAAGATAATGAAGGGGTTTAGTAGAGGGGGTATAAGATAATGAAGGGGTTTAGTAGAGGGGGTATAAGATAATAAAGGGGTTTAGTAGAGGGGGTATAAGATAATGAAGGGGTTTAGTAGAGGGGGTATAAGATAATGAAGGGGTTTAGTAGAGGGGGTATAAGATAATGAAGGGGTTATTAGAGGGGGTATAAGATAATGAAGGGGTTTAGTAGAGGGGGTATAAGATAATGAAGGGGTTTAGTAGAGGGGGTATAAGATAATGAAGGGGTAGTACCTGAATACCACTGACCTCGCTTCACCTGACCACACTGTGTCAGATATTTCACCTACATCTTCAGTTTTCTTCAACTTGAAGTAATCAATAGGTTTCCAAGCTGTGAAATTAGTGAAGTTCTTTAAATTATTCATTGGCATGAATTAAGTTGAATAGTTTATCAATGACTTAAACACTCAATCACGATGGAGAATTTTGAAATTAATTTAGGAAGGTTATTGTGTGTTTTGGAACCTAAGACCATATCGTGACGTGAAAAGGAAATTAAATACAAGGGACTGGAAGAAGCAGTCATAAAGGAAAGTGACTATGAACAAAGTCACCGTGAATGCAGTCACTTACCAAAGAATGCGAGTAAAGGGAACAAAAGTACCAGTGACTGCACTCACGGATGGAAGAGGAAAATGAAGAGGTGATAGTAAATAATTTATTAATTTATTAGGGGGTTTAACGTCTGCTTCGGAACCAAAGGCCATATCGCTGACGTCAAAAGGAAATTAAATACAAGGGACTGGAAGAAGCAGTCAGAGAGGAAAGTGGCTCCATGAACAAAGTCACTTACCGCCGTCGGTGACAATGCTCATAGATGCAGAAGAGCTACTCCGTGAATACAGTCACTTACCAAGGAATGTGGCGAAACGGGACACAAGCACCGGTGGCTGCACTCACGGATGGAAGAGGAAAATGAAGAGGTGATAGTAAATGAAGTCTAAAAGTCTACCTAACACAAAATCTAAGAGGAAAATGAAGAGGTGATAGTAAATGAAGCCTATGAGTCTACCTAACATAACATCTAAGAGGAAAATGAAGGGGTGATAGTAAAGGAAGCCTATGAGTCTACCTAACACAACATCTAAGAGGAAAATGAAGAGGTGATAGTAAATGAAGCCTACGAGTCTACCCAACACAAAATCTAAGACCTCGTAGTTGAAGAGCATAACCCTAGCGCTATCCTCTAAAACTGCAAGTATCGGTAGAAATGATAAACATGTTCACATTACAAAAGTTCAGGGTCCAAAGGACGTCCCACCCCCTTCTCTTCCATTCACCACTGACAGCTTCAGGATAGAATCCCTAATGCGATGCAGTTAGTTAAACAACAAGAGGTTAAAAGAAATTGAACATTGATACAAATAGACAATCAACAAATTCAAGCTCAGAAAGTAACATACATGTTAGTTTTTAATGGGTAGCTAACTACTGTAGGTAGGTATTCAAATTAGATAAATAATAAGAAACAGTAATAACGGCAACAACTCTTTCATGTTGCTTCAAATAAGAGAAAAATAAATATTAATAACTTTTTTTTGAAACAGAAACCTGCCAATAAAATTGGTTTGGAATTTCATTGACGAAATGGTTTCTTTAACTTTTTATATCATAACTGAAATTAAATAATAGATACATTTCACGTCTGTGTCGCAAAATAATTGCAGTAGCTAATTTTAGTTTCATTTTTAGATTTGTTAAATGGAACCAAAATCCAATTACGTTAAGTTTAGAATTATCGGACGCTTAAACATTTTGGGACACGTAAGAAAATCATGACGATACGAATAGCTACCAATTGAGATAAAATTTAAATTATTTTATATTTATTCATCCTAGGCACTCTAAAATATGAAACCATACGATTACTTGGAACTAACCCAACAAAGAGGAAAAAAACAAGAGTTTAATAAAATGTCATTATCTTTTGATTGAAATTATACCAATTATATTATCTACTAGGGTAAGATACAAATTATAGGTCAGTTCTACATCATCGATCATATAAGAAAAAAATATATAATAATTATTTAATTTTAATTGCTATCCATGATACCTGCATAATTTTTTTTTTAAATTACCTATACTGTTTTTTATATGACCGAAGATGTGAAACTGACCGATAATTCGTAACTTACCCTACCCTTGTTTTTATACCTTGACAGTGGTAGTAGCTACAGGGTTTAGCTACTACTTAGGGTGTTACTCACCTGTTGGTGCAGATGCTAAGACAGGTGTGGTAGCAGAGAAGAGCATCTGCCTCGTGAAAGAGGCCCAACTGTAAAGAAAATAATTAAACTGTAAAGGACCGTATAAACGCAGGGTTTTTTAAGTCTTTCCACCAGACTTTTTGCTAAGCTCCTCCTACTTTTTCCACGAGAATATAAGAAAAACAATGTTATTATTCATCCATGATACCTGTAGGTATCATGGATACCAACTGAAATAAATAACTATTATATCGTTTTTTCTTATACTTGTGGAAAAAGTAGGAGGAGCTTAGCAAAGAGTCTGGTAGAAAGACTTTGAAAAACCCTGCGTGTGTACTGCCCTTTAGAACTATCAGTAGTCATCACACTCACAGTCCTCGTAAAGTGGGTGTTGCAAAAGGTTTATCAGTAGTTTCTAAAGGACAAATTAATTCATTAACTGTATTAACACCCACTGTCCGAGTACTGCAATGTCACCCTAGCTACCACTAAATATTTATCATTTATCTACCTCCAGTATTTATGAACAATTTAAATAAATCTAATGTAAATCACAAATAATTCTTTTTTTCAATTAAAAAATGAATGATTTACTTTGTAATAACTTTATAATATTATAAAATAATAACTTTGATATTTATATTAGCTAGTTTTAAATTATAGCTAAATGGTGTTTTTTCGAATTAGTTTTCTTTTAAATAAGCTAGTAGCTAAATAACATTTTTAATTAAATTTTGAAGAAGAAATCTAATATTACCTGAGCACAGACAGGTAGGACGGACTCTCCCTCATGACGTAACTATCGTAGTAATTAGTCACCAGTAAAATTTTAAGTAGAATGTGTAGGCCACAGCGAGCATCTTCAGCAGCGTAATTTATCTGAACAAAAATTAGCAAATTAACACTATTTAAAAAGAAAAAATCAACGTTAACATACAATTTTTAATTCAAATCTTTCCTCTTCATATTAATGAATATAAACTAGTAGTAATTAGTAAATAAAACAAAAATGAACAAATAATAATTGAAGGGGTATCTGGTCTATTTAGGATAATGCCAGGAACCACTACAAATTTCTATACTAAGGTAAAAGAGTGCTTTGAAGGCTTGAAAGATATGAACTGTTGACCACCGGTGGGTCACGCAGCAGTTAACGAGTTACAATTGGAACCATATGAAATTAAATATGGAAATAAGCGAAATCCTCTTATGAAACCAGGTGACAGTGACAAAATGTATACTTTACTCTTTCTCACTATAAAATAAGTTATATTAACCGAATAAATAAATTAAAGAATAAAAATTCCATAAAAAAACTAAAATAAAAAAGTAAATATAAATATACAAATTGAGCTAAGCGAAATAGCTCCTTTTTATCTCTTCTTCGCTGGAAGACAGTCCCTCATTTAGCCTTAGAAGTAGCAGTGTGTCTGAGAAGGGTGATGTCTTGGCTAGTAGTCTCATACTGGTGGCATAATATACAATCATTTCCACTTTCGCAAGGCGAAAGTTTTCTTTCGCAAGGCGAAAGTTTTCTTTCGTAAAGCGAAAGTTTTCTTTCGTAAGACGAAAGTTTATTTTCGTAAAACGAATATTTCCTTTCGATAAACGAATATTTCCTTTCGATAAACCAAATTTATTTGTAGATTGACGAATTAATATTTTCGTTTCTGGGAAGCTATATAAGGAGGTGCTTCTCCTGTAGCTCTTCAGATTCATGCCTCGTTTCAAGTACACCATAAAAAATTAATTAGTGTAGACTTGGTGGGAGGAGGTGGTTCGGGACTGTCTTCCAGCTCAAAGAGATAAAAAGGAGCTATTTCGCTTAGCTCAATTTGTATTTTTATCTCTTCTTCGCTGGAAGACAGTCCCTCATTTAGCCTTACCATACCCCAGTGCCTGTAAAGGTTTTTATCGGAGGTGGCAAGTATACACTTCATAGAGACTATTTGAGCCAAGAGTGTTTGAATAAACATATGTAAACTGTTGAGTTTGCTGAGATAAAAAGGATATTAATCATTCGAGGTTTCCCATGAACATTTATTGAACCTTTCCAAAGAAATTAATGAAATCTTTAACACATATATGAATATTACATATAACAAGAAATCAATAACGAGAACTTCAAAACATAGTATCACATGAACAGAAGTTTATATAATGTGTCTACCAGCAACTACGTTTCCATTCGTAGAGGTAACCTTAGTTTCCACTAGGTATTTATTTATAAATACATTCATCGATGTCCAAAATCCCATATCAACAATGGATTTGGTTTGAACACCTCTTGCGAAGGCTAAAGAAAATCCAACTTTCCTTAGTTCATGAGCTGATCCTTTCCCCGATTTATCCAGGACACTTATAGCCTTAGCCAACCAATAGGATAGACGTCCACTTTTTAGTGGCTTTCCAGATATTGGGTGAACAAATAAGAAATTGTCGTTATTTTTATTATTTGAGTTCTCCATGTATTTTCTTAACGCATTCCACGGACAGAGTGGATGAGGACCGCCAATTCTTGGAAAGCGGATAGGTGGAGGAACTCTGTCTAAGGTTTGGTTTTTGAAAAGGAATTGAGGTTTAGTTGTCATTTCAACTGAATTGTTAATCAAATGAACACTGTTTCTCTCAATTGCTGCCAATTCTGAAACTCTGTTTCCTGAAGCTAAGGCTATGAGAAACAAGGCTTTTAGAAATAAATCATGAGCTGAAGTCTTTGGCGAACAGAATCTTTGAGATTGAAGAGATTCCAATGCATGATTCATAGACCACTTAGGATATTTCTTGATTTGTGGAGGAGCGTATAGAAACTGTGATTTTGCTAAAAGCTTGAATTCTTTATCCGAGAAATTTATTTTAAAGGCAGTTTCAAGCGGTAATGATAATGAGTGTCTGTAGCTCAAAATAGTTCTTGGTTGTAATTTCTTCGTATGTTGAAGATGATGCAAAAATGACAAGACATGTTTCTTTGTAAGAAAAGTAACTTCCGGTGGAAGCCATTCCTTGAAAGCCTTCCAAGCAGATTGAGCTTGCCTGTGTGATGACGGCCTGTAAGCAGCTACCAGAGCGTCTGCCACGCTCCTCTCGTGAGTGAGTCTGTAAATGTGTTTCAGAAATTGAACGCGGTCCATCGTTCGTAGGCGGAAGAGGCGTTTCTGATAACGCAACCTTGAACTGTTTGCTCTAGTTGGCTTAGAATGTGGAGATGACCTTTGCACCGTTGTAGAAGAGCTGGGAACCATGGTGCACTGGGTAACCACGGGGCTACTAGTACTCCGTGATTCCTGTAGGTCAACAGCTTGGGAAGTATCTTTGGTATAAACTTCTTCGGGGGGAATAGGTAAATTTGTTCCCACTGATTCCAGTCTACTGATAATACTTCTGTTGCGTAAGCCCTTGGGTGAGGCTGTGGTGATACGAATACAGGAAGTTGATTGTTGAGATGGGTAGCCATTAGGTCCACTTGAAATGGCCCTCTCCACTCTACTATCTTCCTGAATATGTGTTTGGGTAGTGACCACTCTGTTGTAATTGAGTGATTCCTGCTGAGAGAATCTGCTATTGAATTCATGGCTGACGGAATTCGATGAGCAGTTATGGTTACGTTCTGTTTTTCTATTAGATTCGCCAATTGTTGTATCTTGGCAAGCAGCTGAGGAGTTTTTGCCCTTAATTTGTTTATTGTAGCTTTTGCTACCTCGTTGTCTATCATTAATGTTATGTGAACACCACTCACTTTCAATGCTCGTATTGCCATCTCTACAGCCATGACTTCTAGTAGATTTATGTGTAGGCCTATTTCCTGCATGGACCAAATCCCTTGACAATACTGGTGTTTGTCTGTATGCGCTCCCCAGCCCGATAAGGACGCATCCGTCCACATAGTCAAGTTTTGATTCTGCTGTAAGAATCTCGTCGGGTGAGGAAATATTTCTGAACTGGTCCAACATTGTATTTGTTTGCGTAGAGTTCGAGGTAGCAGGATCTTCTGATCTCTGCATGATACTGGGGCTAGACTCCCAGGTTTGTTCAAAGCTGCAATTGTTGGTTTGAGGTTCTTGTGGATCTGACCGAGGAAGGCTAATTTGCCCAAGAACTTCTCCCAACGTCTTCTTGTGATGAAAGGAGATTTCAGAAACTTTTTTGCTTCTTCGTTGATGCTGTTCTTGAGATCGACTGTTACATCCCAGTGTCCCGACTGTGTTAACCATCTTATCCCCAGCCATGTGAGATCCATTGACGGTGTTGTCTGAGACTTCTCGTAATTTATCAGAAACCCTAGTTTGGACATCAATTGGCAGATCTTGTGAATGTTGTTTAAAACATCTTGATGACTGCAGCCCCAAGTAATCCAGTCGTCTAGGTAAGCAAGTACCTGAACACCTTCCTGGTGTAAGAGGGATAACGGCCAACGCATGATTTTCGTGAATACTTGAGGAGCAACGTTTAGTCCAAAAGGCATTGCTCTGAAAAAGTACAGCTTCAAATTGTGACTGAACGCAAGGAATTTCTGAAGCGAGTTTCTTATGGGAATGTGAAAATATGCATCTTTCAGATCCAGGGAGGCTGTACAAGTTGGAATCGTCATTACCGATGCCAACGTCGCATGATTCGTCATTTTGAAAGGTTGATTCCGAATGTACTTGTTTAGTGAAGACAGGTCTATAATTATTCTCTTTCCGCCATTGTTCTTCTGAACACTGAAAATTTTTGAAAGGAAACACGGTTGAAAAGGCACCTCTATGATGGCTCCTTTCAGAAGGAGCGCTTGAACTTCGTTGTCGAGATCTTGGTGACCTCTGATTGGAATCGGAAAGTTGAGAAGTGGTGGGGATTTTATCCAACTCCAATGTAGACCTCTTTTTATTATCGTTCTTATGCTCTTTGGTGCTCCTTTCCATTCTTGCTGATGGTGTAACAACCGTGCTCCTGGATATTCTTCAGTGTCTATAACCTGATCCTCTCCCTTTAGCTGTATGTGGCAGTTGGTTTGCCTTTGATCTGGGAAAAACACGATCATCCATTCGAGAGTTGGATGATCCTCTGCCTCTACCACCCATACTACGTGATCTGGACTGAACTCTGTCGTGATAGCTCGAACCTTGTGAGAACTGCCTTTTCGAATTTGCAAAATCCTTCATTGATATATGGGATCCTGGTGGGGCAGATAATGGCCGTCTTCTATGTTGATCCCTCTTTGAGGTTGCTTTAGAATCTATTTTGGATTCTCTGACCGAGGGGAGTAAGATGGTCTTAGAATAAACCCGTTTTGTTGGATCCGTTTTTTTAGGAGCTATAGCTTCCGCTTGTGCATACATAGGTAAAGTTTTGAGGATTTCTGATGCCTCTTTAGCTACCTTGAGCGGAAAGATTTGAGGAACAAATATGTCTGAAGGCAATAATTTTTGTTGAATCACTCCTTCTCCAATCCGTTTGCTCATGTTCATTCTCAAATTAAGTCTTGCTTTGACTGCATTATTGGTTGCCACTTTTATATCGGGCAACAAGCGGGATTTTATCAACTCAATAAAATGATGAAGTTGGCCCAAGTCATGCAACACCTGTTGTGCATTTTCCATGCGAACCCAATCTGTTGCATTTTTAAGGAGTGCACCTATTGAGTCAATCATATGATGTAACTCTAGCTGTTTCTTTAATTCAGAACGAGTCTTCGTGTCATTGTCCACAAAGTGCTTGTCTGGAATGTCCAGTGCACTCTGGATATCTTCCACGCCTTGTAACTTTTGCGTACATGGATCTGCAGATAGATATGAGGATACCTTTCCTATAGTGCTGATCTGGAAGGTAGGATGATTTTTCGGGGGACTCATGTTAGGCACTCTAGTATATGTAACATCCATTTCCTTAATAATTCTGTCGGCTTCAGCAAGAAGACTTTCCTCTCCTATTAGATCTGATGTAAATGGTAAGCATCTTTTCCCATCTCTAGTAACTGGAGTTGCTAAACTGGCTGCCTTTTCAGTTTTGTGGTAAAGCAAACACAGCAATTGTGTATGCATTACTATCATCACGAACCTATATGATTGTAAGTAAGTGACAGTCAAGTTAGTTACCGATTCGCTCTCGTGAGCTACACACCTTATCTCCTGTTCGTAGTTATTTGAGACCTTAACTTGCGAGCGTTCTAGAGGAGATATTATTTGTAATAACATGTGCTTGACCAATGAATATAATCTCTTTAAGTGTTAATTACTTTACCATTATTACCCTTAAATACAGTTAAGCTTGGACCAGAGGCCTGAGGTCGGAACCATAGTGGCAAGGTGGTTCTAGGGCATGGTACCATGAGTATTTAGTAGAAAGAGATATATAAAGAGAAAGGAATCTAAAAATACTATAAGAGTAGGATCCTAATCACTTAGAGCCCATACACTGAGACGTTATAAGGAAGTAAACTAAAAGACGTCACATTGGTGGCCGTATGGTGCGTGATTAAGTAATTCGAATTTAATGTGCGGAAATTCAATTACTAAAGTAAAAGATTGAAAGCTTTGTAATTTACCAAAAACTAAGTTAACCATCTGATTGGAGAGTATTTGATTACAGCAAGACCGGGTTTTGCGACCCTATATGAAGGTACGACCCAATTAAGGTGTTCAGTTTTTGTGATAAAGTATAAAGATAATTCAACTCAAGGTCAAGCAAAAGGCATCTCGAAAATTATCGGAAGGATAAGGAGAGTACAGATGGCCTAATTTGAAATTTGAATGAGCAGAGACAATCAACAAGACTGACCAGTCTGAAAAAAAAAAAATTCTGGAAATTCTGGAAAATTCTGGAAAATTTTGGAAGAAACTGGAAAACACGGAGGGAGGAAGCGACATTAATGGGTTAAGCGTTGCACGTTGACGAATGGTGATGGAAAACATTCGATTATAAACAACATGCAAAAAAGCCGTAAATCAACCAGAAATTGAGAGTCTAATTTGTTTAAATACTACATCTGAAAAGTATTTATTCAAACTGCAACATTCAGTGATCATTCAACATTCAGTGATCATTCAACATTCAGTGATCATTCAACATTCAGTGATCATTCAACATTCAGTGATCATTCAACATTCAGTGATCATTCAACATTCAGTGATCATTCAACATTCAGTGATCATTCAACATTCAGTGATCATTCAACATTCAGTGATCATTCAACATTCAGTGATCATTCAACATTCAGTGATCATTCAACATTCAGTGATCATTCAACATTCAGTGAAGTTTTAACATTCAGTGAACATTCAGTTAACATACAGTGCATAACATACAGTGCACAACGCTCAGTGAACATTCAGTTAACATTATAACAGTTAACATCAGAGCAAAAATCAACGACAAAACCTGATAAGCGGGACCCACTGTACATGGAACCGAAGTTGAGTATAACATATATCTAAATGTCATCCTTGCAATTTCAGTCTCATTTCTGAAGCGGTCGGAGTAAGATCTAAGTGTTAGACCTTAGTCAGTGGTGAAATAATCTGTTCTGTTCAGTCAAGAATTGTGTTGATGAATAAGCAATAAGCAGAAGGTAATTAATCATTACTGCAGCAGTTATAATTATAGATGTATGTGTGCATGCATTTCTTTTAGCTTTGCTGTGTGTCGTTATTAATTGAAAGGTAGTATAAATATTTTATATTATTGATTTAACAAATATTGCTCTATATTAAATTATATTTCATTTATTATTTATTATTTGAATGATAATTTTTTAATGTTTGATGGATTATTTTTTTTTGGATAGCCTATTATTTTTTCTTCTTTTTTTTTTCATAATAAGTGATTACACGTGCATTACACTTGTTTAAGTACACAATAACACTTCATTAGGATAGGAAACACATGCCAACCTCAGAGGACGAAGCGATTAACGCTGAGGCTGTAGAACTTAGATCTGGAAGACGAACTAAACCCAGAGTACAGAAAACTAAACAACCCAAAACACCCCCCAAATCACCCCCCAAAACACCCCCCAAAACAACCCCCCAAAATGTCGGTTGAATTAACACAAGCTCAACTCCAGGAGATAATTAAAAGTAGGAGTACGACGATCATAAATTCGGATTCATTGCCGATATTCAGGGGAAGAAGAAGGCCAGAGGATCCAGCTTTCGAGGAGAAGAACACGTTTCGTCAGCATCTCAGCCTATTAAATAATCATATATCCAGCTTAGGGGATAAAGATGACGCAGAAAAAAAGAAGATCCTTTTCAGGAGCGCTGATTGCAAGCTAGGAGATTTTCAAATTACTGTTAATAACGTTGTTAACGGTAAAACATTTAAAGATAGCACATACCAAGAGATATGCACGGTACTAGAAGACATATATGTGCAGAAAGACAGCAAGGATATCTACAGTGTATGTCATGAATTATACACAAATAAATTGAAGGACGAGAATACAGCTGCCAGTGACATCTTAAGTACATTAGAAAAGATAGGCGAAGTCACGGATTTTATATTAAATGACGACACAATGAACGCCCAATTTCCAATAAGGACAGCAACTGAAAGTGATGAATCATTCACACGCAAATTAAAAAATCACGCAAAAGATCTCATGAATACATCAATGTATTTAACGATATTGGGTCCACAGATCAACCCCAGTATCATCAAAGGAGTCGTTGAAGGTCCTTTTAAGACAACAGCTAATTTACTGTCTGCTACAACGAAGAAAATAAGATCTTTGCCACATGATAAAAAAATTCTAATACCAAAGAAGAATTTCAATGACACAGAAACTTTTTTGATAGAAAAACCCGAGGGTGAGAATCAAGGCAATTTTCACGAGGATATGCTAGAAGATACAGAAGCATATTACACTTATGACACAAGAAATAGAGGAACAGGAACAGCAGGTAGGTATGCACGCAGAAGTAGATACAAATACAATCCCACAGGCAGAGCATACGTACACAACACTAATATCCCCCACCCTACCCTTACCCCTCACAGCAACAGTGGTACAATTAAGTGCTACCGGTGCAACAAAATAGGACATATAGGTAGAGAATGTCGGGCTCAACAGGCCAAGGATTTTCGCAAAAACATGTAAATACAAACAGAAGTAAAAAACAAGATAGGTCTCACGGGAAAACGGTCGGTAGCTCCGTGTACGAATGTGAATTGAACATGAATAAATTAGATCCAGTGCACGTTAAATTCAATAGCAAAGGTAAATCGTCACTCAACACAAGTTGTGAATGTAAAAATAAGTTCGATTTATTAAAAGAAGAAGAGTTAAGCGTTGAGGATAAAAAAATGAGCGAAACATATATAACAGTCCAATTAGTAAAAAATAAAGATGAATTAAGCGGATTGAGGGACTGTCATTATACGATAAAAGGGACTTCTAAGCCAACGATAATTTTACATAGTAAAGAATTCGATTGGGAAGCTTTAATAGATTCAGGGAGCGAGAGAACGATTTTAAACAGTCGTAATTTTAATTACAAGGCGAGTCACGAGGACATAATAAAATCAAACGTAACTATTAAAGGCATAAACGGACGTTCCGAAGTAAAAGGTGAAGTAAAATTTGAACTAATGTCGAAATCACGTAAGCAAACAGTAAACGCTTTACTAATCAACAACAACAGCTTACCATATGATGTAATATTAGGAAGGGACGTGTTAACGAACGCGCAAATTGATTTTGATAAGAAAATATTAAAATTAGGTGAAGAAAAAATTCCGTTTATGGAAAAACGTAGAATAGCTACTAAAGAACTAGTAAGCACAGATTGCTTAATATCTGAGCTGGTCCTTACTTCAAATAGGTCAAAACGAAGAACGTTGATAAGACAAATAAACGAACGAACAAACAACCGCAGTAGTATTGCGAAAGTAAGGTTTAAACCTCAACAAAAAGGGCAAACGGAGGTTATGAAATCCGAGGTAAAAACGAAGTCAAGGAATAAAAATAAAAAACGCGAGAAGAACGGAAATGTTCATATAAATAGCCAAGTCGTTGAGGCAAACAGCGTACAAATATTGTATGGATTTGTCAAAAACAACGAAGCAGGAAGTTATATAATAGCTAAAAGAAGTTTCAATAGTGGTTTAGTGATAGCCGAAACACTAATAAAAGTCGAAGACACAAAAAAAGAGGGAGATCAAGTGTCAATATGCCCAGTTTTCGTAATGAATCCGACGGATAGTGATATCATATTACGGGACAATATGATAGTTGGTAAACTCCAGACGTACGAAGAGCAAGTCGAAGTAAATATAGCGACTATATCGGAGTGTTTAAATAATAGGACTCATAAATCTAGGTTAGGAAACGTGTTGAGTGACGAAAAACCAAAGCCATTTGAACGAAACGTTACCCCTGAACTAATTTATGAAAAGTCAAAGGTACATGCAGTTGGAATTAATGGAGAGCCATTAGTTACAACGCATGGCAACCGAGATATGAAGTGTAAAATATCACGTGACGGAAGCGCTGATAGAAGCCGTGACAGCACATTAAGTGCTGATGTAGAAAACAATTCTCAGACAGTGCCATCAGCACCGAGAAGGTTAGTTAATGCTGACATATCATGTGGAATGTCAGAGTATGAAGACAAAATGACGCAGTTACTAAATGACTTTAGAGACGTAATCACGATCAAGGACGAACAAATCGGGACTACTAGTATATGTAAACACACAATAATATTGAAAGATCCTAATATAGTGATAAACAAGATGCCGTACCGCATACCACATAAATTTCAAGAACAACTTGAAGAAGTCAATAAGTCAATGTATAAGGAAGGAACTATAGAACCTTCAATGTCCGAGTACAACTTCCCGGTTATCGTTGTTCATAAAAAGAATGGGGAAATACGACCCGTAATAGATTTCAGATCATTAAATAAGTGTGTCCATATACAAGGATTTCCGTTACCTAGGGTTGACCACATGCTTGGATCTTTAGGTGGATCAAAGATATTTTCTAGTTTAGATCTGAGGAGTGCATTTCACCAGGTGGAACTCTCCGAGGAGTCTAAAAAACTTACAGCATTTGCGGTAAATGGTAAAAAGTGGCAGTTTAAAAAGCTACCATTCGGTTATGTCAATAGTCCAAAAGTATTTCAAGCAATAATGACAAATTTTTAGTCGATCATATGAACAACATTTAAATGATATTGGCCAAGTGCTAATGAATTTACGTGACGCTCATTTGAGGTTAAAATTAGAGAAGTGTGAATTCTTTAAACACGAAATTAATTTTCTTGGACATCGAGTCACTACTGAGGGCATCCGATGTATCCAAAACGAAAAACTTAGAGAAGCATCTAGACCAACAGATGTAAAACAACTTCAGCGATTTTTAGGGCTTGCGAATTATTTTCGTAAGTTCGTACCTAAATTTAGTCAGAAAGCCGACCCATTATATAGACTATTAAGGAAGGACACTAAATTTGACTGGACTGACGAATGTGAGGCTAGCTTCACTAGACTCAAAAATATTTTGACATCAGATACGGTTTTAGCACATCCAAATTATTCCAGACCATTTTATTTATTTACTGACAGCTCAAATATCGGAGTTGGCGCAGCATTGCTACAACCAGATTCGACCAAAAGCAAAACATTAAGACCCATAGCATATTTCAGTAAATCATTAAATTCTACTCAAAAAAGGTACTCCACGACTAAACAAGAGTTTCTTGCAATACATCTAGCTTTAAAGGAATTTCAATATCTATGTCTAGGATATCCTATTACCATTTTAACTGATCACAAACCTTTATGTGCATTTTTTGGTAATAAACTTCCATTAGACACGGCTTTAGCCAGGTGGGCAATAGAGGCTAGCACATATGAATGTACCATCAAATATTTTGAAGGTAAGAGAAATGTGGTAGCCGATACCCTTAGTAGATTAACTCCTTTAACGGAAGAAACAATAGATGATTGTGAACTTTTAACACCATCTAATGAAAGTTGTAATTCAATTGAAAATTATATAGCAACCACAAGATCGAGGGCTAAGCTAAATGTACCACAAATTATTAACGACAATGACAATGACTCAGAAACAGACTCAGAAAACGAACAAGAATCAGATACATCTAAATTGTATAAAATCAACAAAGAAAAACCATTTCTGAACTACATACCTAAACACGAAGACATAACATGGACTTTAAACAGACTAAAGACTGCACAGTCAAACGACTTTGCTTGTAAGGAAATAATGGATATATTACAGAAAAAACAATTAGGAACATCTAGGAACATAGCTGAATTTTTCATATTAGACGGAATATTATATCGACATCGGAAAATAGATACTCGGGCAGCCAGTATTGTTAATTATGTTATACCAAATGAAATGATCAATTTAGTAATTAATTCAATACATTTTAACACCCATTGTGGTTTAGCTCATACGCTATTTCAATTTCGACTAAAATATTATCATTTTCAAGAAAGATCGGTCATAGAATCTTTTATTAAAAGATGTGACGTTTGCAAAATCCTTAAAGGAAGTCTAGATACACCAATTAAATTAATGTCTGCCCCAGTAGCTAATACACCATTTGAAACAGTTTCATTTGATTTTATTGGACCTTTTATAACAACTGACACGAACAACAAATATATTTTATCAATAACATGTATGTTGACAAGATATAACGAATTACACGCAGTAGCTGACAAATCAACTAACACAGTAATTGATTGTCTAAGTAAAACATTTAGTCGTTGTGGATATCCCAAAACGTTAATGTCGGATTGTGCGAAAGAATTCAAGTCTAACGCAATTAGAACTTTCAGTGAAATACATCAGATATACAAATGTGAGGTATTACCATATTCAGCATATTCCAATGGAATTTGTGAACGTAATAACCAGAAAATTAACAAATTATTAAGATTCTATGTAGCCACAGTAGATCACAATAATTGGGACATGTTTCTCGATATTGTCCAAAACACAATTAACAACCAGGTCAATTTGACCTTGAAGGATACGCCCTCATACGCTCTTTTTGGCCGTGATACATCTCCAAATATTCAAGCAGAAAATTTGGATAACATTTACAATTTAGATACATCAGAATCAATAGTCAAAATCAAGGCCAGACAAGCTCTATTTATTCAAGATCAGATAAGAGCTAACATAATTAATCAATCAAACAAACGCATAATTTACCACAATAAGACACGAAAAGACAAAATTATACAGATAGGTGATCGAGTATTAATTAGAAATCATCAAAAAACACATAAATTACAATTAAATTGGATAGGACCAGGTACAGTATTACAAGTGAAAAAAAACAAAGCTATAATTCAATTAGGACATCAAACGATAACGAGCAATATAAATTATCTAACTAAGTTGGAAAAATTCACAACAAATTAATTAAATAATTTCATTAACATCATTAAACAGGAAATCAAATTATGAGAAATTTGAATATAAACAAACATCATTTAGCACACAAAAGGAACACATAAGACGAAGTAACATGAGTAACATGTTACATTTACACGAACACGTGACATATAACACGGTTACATGCAAAGAGTCAGAGAAATTTTTACATTTTTTTTGCTTACGCGAGTCAAACAAACAGAGCATACAATTCATTGTTCAAACTACAATATTTCCTTTGCTCAGTAAGAGAATTATTGTATGTATTTAATTGTATGAATTTTAATTGTAATATTTGTATGTATTTAGTTTAAGTTGATGGGATGAATTATGAATTTTATTAATATAAAATTTCATATAATAATTTTAAGAGGATTAATTTTTTTGTTGTATGCATGTTAATTTTAAATTTTGTGTTTATATGTTGGTGTAACGAATAAGATGAATTATATTCTGTAAACGTAGTAGTAAAATTGTTTGAATGAAAATTTGAAAAAAAAAAAAAAAAAAATATATATATATATTCAAATTTAGGATGAAATACTGAAATAATTTAAAAGCAAAAATGATCAATTCAAAATGAGACTGAAATCTGATAAAATACCTAAAAAATGAACAGGGGCCATGATCTAACGGTATCGTTTTGATTTCAGTGACGTGAGGCAGTGAGGACACAGCTATTCACACAGCCAGCAGCTCCTCAGCCATAAACAGCCAGTGACTGACTCTCAGCCACTCACAGCCGGTTGACACACAGAACTGTAATTCAAGGTCGTGAGAAGTAATCAGCTGGAGCGATGGGACAGTCTCAGAGCAACTTTGACCTGAACTCAGTAGTGGAGCTGATCCAGAAATCATCTTCAATGAACAAGGCTCATTTGGAGCAAACCATTAAAAACATGGGGTCTACAAAGTACGACCTAATACCAGACTTGTTCAGCGACATTTTAGTGTTAATTCTAACACTACTGGTTGTGATGATACTGGTATGTGGTTATAATCAGTCAAAAAAGATGAAGTCAGAAGAAGACATGAGGATGTACGAAAATAGGAATTTAAGGTCTAAAATGGCGACTGAGGCCTTCAATCAGATAAAGCGAAGCACCCCTTTAGATCAGGGGAACTAGGTGGAACAGTAAATGTTTTTAATGATCAGGCAGTTAATATACAGGCGACAACAGTTATAGTAATGCCTCAGGCAAAACGAAAGCCAAAAAGCGAAATTACCAAAACTAAACCTAACAGCATTTAAGATTTTTTTTTTTTCTCAAACTCAATTTGATCATTATTTTAAATTTTTTTTTTAATTTTAAGTTTGGGTAATTTTAAGTGAAAATTAATAATAATCGTTTTTTCAATTGAATTTAATTTTAAGTTTAATTTTTTTTTTCGGTGTTAATTTTAAGATTTAAATTTAAAGATCACAACTGTCTCAAAATTTGATAAAGATGATCAAAATTCATATAAATTCAATTACGAATATAAATTCATTAAAAGGTCATAAAATACGATATCATAACATATGATAAATTAAAATGAAAATTTTTTTTTTGATTATAAATTTTTTTTTAAATGTAAATGCAGTAACAATTTGTGTAATGTATTGGAGTGATCAAAGGTCTCTGTTAATATTTAGACTAAAAATCTACATATTAGGAGGGAGGGGTGTGATCTCAAATAGATTAGGCAAGTTATTACGTTTATAAAATGAAAAAGTTGTTACATTTTGAAATGAGACATATTAGGTAGGAGTAACTTAGATTATTTTGAGAATAAATAAAAATATTGTTAAAGCAAAATTAAGATTGTATAGGTAAGATTAAAAACTTAAGAAAATTTGGTGAATGCACATTAGTATTACATATTTCTAGAACGAATTAAAACTCAAATTTTTCAATTTTCTAATAATTTATTTATTACCGGTTCGAGAAATTTCAAGAGATCCAATATACATGTTTCCACTAACAGCGTGAGCGTCTGAACATTGTTCAATATAGAGTAACAATGGGTAGACAAACCAGCTGGCAGTTTTAGAAAAATGTGAATTGTAACTTTGAAATTTTCGGAAGGGGGGAGCGATGTGGTAAAGCAAACACAGCAATTGTGTATGCATTACTATCATCACGAACCTATATGATTGTAAGTAAGTGACAGTCAAGTTAGTTACTGATTCGCTCTCGTGAGCTACACACCTTATCTCCTGTTCGTAGTTATTTGAGACCTTAACTTGCGAGCGTTCTAGAGGAGATATTATTTGTAATAACATGTGCTTGACCAATGAATGTAATCTCTTTAAGTGTTAATTACTTTACCATTATTACCCTTAAATACAGTTAAGCTTGGACCAGAGGCCTGAGGTCGGAACCATAGTGGCAAGGTGGTTCTAGGGCATGGTACCATGAGTATTTAGTAGAAAGAGATATATAAAGAGAAAGGAATCTGAAAATACTATAAGAGTAGGATCCTAATCACTTAGAGCCCATACACTGAGACGTTATAAGGAAGTAAACTAAAAGACGTCACAGTTTGTTTATGTAACAGAAGGGTCCTGAGGATAGTAAAGTGACTGGCCTCTGAGATGGGTTTCTTTTCCTTATTTCGTGGTTTTTTAGTACAATCTATTATGAGGTCGTGATGATTTCGAATTTGTGCATCTGCTCTGAATCTGAAGCTTTTGTCTTCTTCTTCAACCGGCAACACATAGCTGACACTATTCCCTCTGTAATCAATGATTGCTCTATCATTGTCGTAGTAATGCATCCTTGCCGATTGAGGTAGATATAGAATTGTTTCTAGTGATACTTCTTCCGGCACGAAATACTCTAGTTTTTCCTCAGGATCTGAAGAAGGAGAGTTCGAGGGAATAGAGTTATTGTTATCTAAATCCATTGTATTAATAGAATCTTGTATAACTGTATTGGTCGTTTCAGTTGGCTGTTGGTGAAATAAAATGAGGTCCGAAACATCATTTGTATTTACCACTTGATTATTGTTTGAATCTTCTACACTGATAGTAGATTCAGTAATCACAGTTTGATTTTGAGCAGTTGAATTAATTTGTTCTCCATCTGAGGCAGAGTTACAGACCTCGTGACGGGGAGATATAATATTACCCCGACCTGAACTTGACGCCGCCTCTGATGAATCAGATAAATGCCGAGCATCTTGTGTCTGAGGATCCTACAGATTTTCATGTCGGTGCATTCTTTGCTCGTAGGACGAAACACTGTTAGCAACAATACTCAACATTTCTTTGATTTGGTCTAAGTTGGATGAACCCTCAGAAAAATGCTCTTGGATTTTACGTCTGCGTTTAGCTCCCGAGTTTCGGTTGGAATGTGCAGACCTCATACTCATAGCTTCTGATGAAGATGAAGAAAGAGGCGTACGGGAGCGCCTTCTCCATCTGATGGCTCTAGATGACGAAGCAAAATTTCTCGTCGGAGATCTGCTTCGAAATTCCCTTGGTTTATTACTATTCACACCTCTGTTTGAGCTGGACATATGTCTTGATGCAGTTGATTCCACCTGTATCAAGGACTGAAAAGAACAATATATGAGAATTGTGTTCCATAATATGTTATCAGCTTTAAAGAGAAAAGAGTATTTATTACAAAAGTATATATCATTATACATACTATGCATCACTCTACTCTAGGTAATTATACTATAAGATTACTTAAGTATGTTACCTGCTGATTATTTCGTTCTGGTGACGAAGACACTGCTCTACTGACTGTTTTGCCAACAGCAGGGACAACCATCAGAAATTTGTCTCTCATCTCATTTGATATAAAGTCATGACCCGTTGATCTTGGTTTAGATCGAGATCGTGCAGTGTGAATCTTCGAAAAGACTGATCTTAGGCTTTTAGCTGCATGAGCAGTCTTACTTTTAGCCTGCATCATCCAAGATGAACAAATTTCGCATGATTCGGGATCATAGCGCAAATCCTTTCGTGTTCCTGAGTCACCTTGGACAAAGCATTTGCCATGAGAGATACAAGGGTGAGGCACTTGCATATTTTTGCAGTCATTACAGTTGATGTTTGAATTCATAGTGAATCACTTTAAAACTGATAAGTCTGTGGAGAGAAGGTATTGAGAACGATGCTCTGGAATCCTAATTGCCCCCCCCCCCCCCTCCTTTCTTCCCCAATATGGGGAAGAGGGGTGGGAGGGGAGTAGAGGTAGTAGAATACATATAGTAAATATATGCCGAAGTAAGAAGAGGGACTTACACACCAGCCACGTCTTGCCACTGTGACTGGTGGCATGAATCTGAAGAGCTACAGGAGAAGCACCTCCTTATATAGCTTCCCAGAAACGAAAATATTAATTCGTCAATCTACAAATAAATTTGGTTTATCGAAAGGAAATATTCGTTTATCGAAAGGAAATATTCGTTTTACGAAAATAAACTTTCGTCTTACGAAAGAAAACTTTCGCTTTACGAAAGAAAACTTTCGCCTTGCGAAAGAAAACTTTCGCCTTGCGAAAGTGGAAATGATTGTATATTATGCCACCAGTATGAGACTACTAGCCAAGACATCACCCTTCTCAGACACACTGCTACTTCTAAGGCTAAATGAGGGACTGTCTTCCAGCGAAGAAGAGATAAAAATAACAAATAAATTTATATTTATAAAATCAATTCAGATTCTGTGAAGATATTGTTACCTGTCTTCGTGATAGATTTTCACTCTCCCAATCACTAGATCTTATTCTCCAGTCCTTGTCCATACTGCGGCCCAAGTAGTGCTCAGACAGCGCCTTTAGTCCGAAACTGTTGGGGATGTCTTTGAACTCCAACTTCAACCCATTTGGGGGCGGGGGCAGCTTCGCCATCTCCTCACTGATGTCCTCTTCATTAGAAGTCGTGACCACTTCTTTTTTCTCACCGTTGCGATCTGGAAAAAAAAAACGATAGTAAAATTTACAGAAAAAAAAATTCACAAGGAAATTTAAAATCTAGAAAGAAAATGTAATAGGAGGAATTCTTAATTTACTAGAGTTTAACATCTTCTGTCGAAAGAAAATTAAATACAAGGGACTGGAAGAAGATGTCAAAAGAAAGTGGCTCCATGAACAAAGTCACCTACCATTAATCAGAGACTATGCTCATGGATGCAGAAAAGCTAGCTACTCGCGAATGCAGTAATTATGAAAAGGGACTGCACTCTCATATGGAAGAGGAAAATGAAGTGGTAATTGAATCCTATGCAACCAGTAAATAAATATTGGTAACTTAAAAGTTTAAGAACAATATACAGGTTGATAAGACAAAGAGGAAACCTACAATTAATCAAAATACAAATTCTAAGCATATGTATATTGGGTATTAAACCTGAAGAATGTAACTATGATACGCACGGGAATATATTGACTTGATATTTAAATTCCCCTGTTTTTATTCAATTTTTAAATGTATTTTATCTATAAAATAAATTAGACGATGCAGAAAATTTAATTTTAATTGAATTCATTAAAAGTAACCTAATAACGGGAAATAAATTGCTACTAATGATGGGCAGTATCTAAAAGACGGAAAAGAATTAATAATCGGCGTGAGCGTGCACGCTCACGCCACTGTCTAAAAGCCGGAAAAAAGGAATTTGCGTGCACGCCCACGCAACTAAGTTGACTAAAATATGGAAAAGTGGAATTTTATGGAATTTCTTGGCGTGCACGCTCACGCAGCTGTCTAAAATGCGGAAAAAAAATTATTGGCGTGCACGCTCACGCAACTGTCAAAAACGCAGAAAATTTTTAAGAAATGGCGTGCACGCTCACGCAAATGTCTAAATTAAAATAATTGGCGTGCACGGTCACGCAACTGTCTAAAATGCGGAAAAAAAAGAACTGGCGTGCACGCTCACGCAACTGTCAAAAACGCAGAAAAAAAAAAAAGGCGTGCACGCTCACGCAAATGTCTAAATTAAAATAATTGGCGTGCACGCTCACGCAACTGTCTAAAATGCGGAAAAAAAAAGAATTGGCGTGCACGCTCACGCAACTGTCAAAAACGCAGAAAAATTTTAAAAAATGGCGTGCACGCTCACGCAAATGTCTAAATTAAAATAATTGGCGTGCACGCTCACGCAACCGTCTAAAATGCGGAAAAAAAAGAACTGGCGTGCACGCTCACGCAACTGTCAAAAATGCAGAAAAAATAAAAAAAAGGCGTGCACGCTCACGCAAATGTCTAAATTAAAATAATTGGCGTGCACGCTCACGCAACTGTCTAAAATGCGGAAAAAAAATAATTGGCGTGCACGCTCACGCAACTGTCAAAAACGCAGAAAAATTTTAGAAAATGGCGTGCACGCTCACGCAAATGTCTAAATTAAAATAATTGGCGTGCACGCTCACGCAACTGTCTAAAATGCAGAAAATTAAATTTTTTGAATCAATTTTTTTGACTCAAATTGATGACTCAAATTTTTTTGACTCAAATTTTTTTTGACTCAAATTTTTTTTTGACTCAAATTTTTTTGACTCAAATTGTTTTGACTCAAATTTTTTTGACTCAAATTTTTTTGACTCAAATTTTTTTGACTCAAATTTTTTGACTCAAATTTCTTGGCTCAATTGTTTTACATATTTTTCTGTCTAAATACATTTTTTTAAACAACTTTTTTTTTAATTAATTCCTTCAAATATATTCTTTGAATATATATATCTTTAATTAATAATATTTTTTCTTTTACTATTGATAACCCATAAATTGTGATGGGAAGTACACTAGTTAGTGAGAATAAAATAGAAATAGAAATTAGCGTGACGACATATTAATTATTAAATTGTATACTATACTTTTGAATGGAATAATGTTTTAGCGTGAAAGAAACGT
Source organism: Caprella mutica (assembly GCA_947561585.1). Taxonomy (NCBI): domain Eukaryota; kingdom Metazoa; phylum Arthropoda; class Malacostraca; order Amphipoda; family Caprellidae; genus Caprella; species Caprella mutica. Next base: position 3,281 of record CANNZV010002595.1, on the reverse strand, counting down.
GCGTTACGCAACTTAGTACAATGATGACAGAAAATATAAATTGGCGTGACGATATCAATTGTATAGTTTGATATCGGATGGAATTATGTGTTGGCGTGATAGAAACGTGCGGCACGCTGCTCAGTGAAAAGATAACAGAAATTATAAATTATCGTGACGATATCAGTTTTATAGTTTGTTATTGGGTGGAATTATGTATTGGCGTGATAGAAACGTGCGGCATGCTACCTAGTGAAAAGATATACATTCGAATATTTATTATTAAATATTATATCACGCTATTGTTTTATTTACACATATTCATTTTTCCGTTTGACTGTTATCATGTAGCGTGACAATATTATGCAATTAGACACTGTTTAGTTTCTTGCTCTTTGTCAACTTTTATTACTTTTGTTCCTTTAATTTTTATGTTAGTTTCCCCTCAAACTCTTTTATAGAAAACTAATTATTATTTTCTTTGTTTAAAGAAAATTCTTCATCCTCTCTCTAAGCTATTCCAATTGATTACGTAAAAGTTTAAGTACCGTTTTTCTCTTGAAACTCAATTTCTATCCGTTTTACAGTAACACATTGTATTTAATAACTATAAAATTATACATGCGCAACCCATAGCGGTAATTTCCGTCATGTTCCACTCTAATCATGGTAAAATAGCATATAATTACAATTATCTAGAAGTAATTAAAAAAAAATCACTTAAAAATTTGGTTATTAAAATTAATTGGCTGGAGATTATTTAATTGGATTGACAGGAATCAGAATTCATTAATTAGTTTGGTAGGTTGGTGAATTTTTATTTTTGCATTACGTACTGTAAAATCTGGCAGCGCCGTTCCCCCGGAACCACACCATTGACCTTGGACCTTGGGTTCAACCCCCCATCATCCCACCCACCTCCCACCCCACACCCGGGTGGGGGGTTTTAGGTGGGGGAACCTCCGTCCATGCCAACGATACATGGGGGGGAGCTTGCGACCCCCCATCCCTCTGGCGGCGCCGTTCCCCCGGAACCACACCATGGACCTTGGTCCTTGGGTTCATCCCCCAATCATCCCACCCAACCCCCACCCCACACCCGGGTGGGGGTTTTAGGTGGGGGAACCTCCGTCCATGCCAACGATACATGGGGGGGAGCTTGCCATATTCGTGTGTGTGTGGTGTGCGCTGACTCTCAGCTTTTTCCTTGGGAAAAACTAAGTAAATATATAAACAGTGCAACTAAAGTTAGAAATCTCATCTCCTCCTACAGTTTTGGGTCTAAAGCTTAGCCCTTTTGGAATATGAAAGAGCACTGGGGTCTCCACAGGGCCTCAGTTCTGTTTTTTTTTTTTAAATTTCGGCTTTTGAATTTCGTGAAATTCAATTTTATTTTGTAGAGCTTATAGCTCCTCCCCTGGTAGAAGTAGAGAGTTGTGGATTGTTGTGTCGTGTAGACAATTTTGAGACGTATCCATTTCCAGGTATGAGAAATCTGTGTGTCGACCATGGTCGTAGCTACACGACCTCAAAGACAAAAGTGAGTGATTTTATAGGTGCTGGGGGAACCGCCATAGGAGTTGGGGGAGGAAATGTGGTACGTGCTAACTGTTCTTAAATGTGGAAAATGTGCCCGCATCTTTTTGACCTGATGACTTTCCCTCCTTAACCCAACCATTTTGCCGTGAATGCCATTTCCGTGAGAAAAAATTTCAAAAAATTTCAGGTCGGAAAAATTTTGGGGCTGAAATGCAAAAATTTAACATTTTCGGAATTGCGTAGCTCAGCTTGGTTTGGGTCTATGAAAATCATACTTGTATGGTCTTGTAGGGAATTATGGGATCTTTCACGTGATGTGGGTCCCGTTTTGATCAGAGGGTTCCAGGGTCCAACCCCGGGTCCACGAACGGAGGTCAACTTCAACCCCCATTTTGAGGGGGGTTAGGGGTCGAATTTCGAAAAAAATTTACCATCACAATGAGTGCCATAAAGCTTGTCGCCCACCTGATCGGATCGGAAACGACGCGGAAGCTTACGAAGCCTCGGAACGGACACGAAACGACGTTCGTACGCACACCAGTTCAGATGACTTCGGAAGAGAAACGATGCCGACATCACAATACTTGTAAGAATATAACGATTAAAAGTTAAAATTTATCGATCATGACAACTATTTCATCCGATAGGTATTTGATAAAAAAAAATCGGTAGCATCATTGTTATTTTAATTTTCAGTTCGAATCTTTCTAATTTATTACCATATTAGTGTACTTCCCAATTAAAATTATGTTTTTTCCCCCAAAAAAATATATAAAGAAAAATATGTTTGAAAAAATATGAGTGAATTTTTTTTATTTAGAATAATTATATAAGAAACATATAAAAAAATGTATACAAAAAAATATATATAAACAAATGTATGCAAATAAAATGTATTCAAATGAAATGTATGTAAATGAAATGTATGTAAATGAATTTATGTGAATGAAATGTATGTAAATGAATTTATGTGAATGAAATTTATGTAAATAAAATTTATGTAAACAAAATTGATGTAAATAAAATTAATTCGAATAAAATGTTATTCTTCTTATTTCAATAACTTTTCGTGATCTGATTTATAATCATTAAAGTTAATTGAACGAAAATAATTGATTATGTATTAATATCAACGTATTCATCACGCAGTAGAATATTCACAGCTATTCCAATCTTCCAAATCCATCCAAGCCTTCTGCGCATGCGCAATCTCTCGGACGCATCAGAACTATCAGAAAAATATTCTTTCAAAGATATCCGCGTCGTTTCCGTTCCGATCTGACGCGTCGTTTCGTTTCCGATCCGAGCAGGTGGGCGTTAGCACGTTCAAATGTATGGTTTAGATATTTGTCTGATGCTTCGTGTCCGTTCCGATGCGTCGTTTCCGATCGGGTGGGCGACAAGCTTAAGTGTGGCATGGACCATGTCCGTACACCACTTTTTTAGACCAGTTCGACATGTAAAATCGACCAAAAAAAGCTGTAACGCCATTTTTGGCCAAAAAATGAACTTTGAAACGCTTGTTGAAGGAGGTTTCCTGGGTCCTAGGAACTTTTGACCTACACCATTCTCTAGAGAATCTCGGAGTCTTTCTGACACATTATTTCAATTTCCATTTCGGAGGACCGTGAACTCTCACGAATTTTCAGAAAGATACGTCAACTTTTTTTTCACCAAAAAAAAAAAAAAAAAACACCGCACGTTTCTATCACGCCAACACATAATTCCATCCGATATTATACTATACAATTGATATCGTCACG